>JAGFPH010009936.1:5209-22385 GCA_018207615.1 Philaenus spumarius | reverse complement strand
AATAAGCTAACTACTTAAAAACAATAATTGACTTTATTGCAGGATTTTGGAAACATTTTTGCAGTTTAATATAGCAAGTAATGGTATACAACTTGTTTATAATATCAAATTTAAAATATTATAATTTCCGTTCTTCTTTAAAGTAAACAAATTTACACAATTTAACAGGCTAAGATAAGTTTTCTCAGCGTAAGTAGGAAATCAATTAAAACACAATAAAATATTTTTTAAACAGGAAGACAACGAATATGAGTAATTTAGAGATCGGTTGGAAATTTACAAAACGTAAATAGGAGAAAAACTTTAAAATAAAATATTTCATTTCGATTCTGGGTAGCAAGAATTATAAGTGATTTAAGAAGGTAAGTAGGGGTTCAAGTAATCATAAAGTGCAATTATATAGACACGGGATGTAATATCATTACAATGTTAAATCAGCAGATTTTGTTAACATATTTTCAAAGACTATTTAAGTTACCAAAATGTTTTTTTTTTACATTTATTCCCTATATTTTCCCACATGGATCATATTTATGATTTTGATGTTGTTGAAATAAAGTGTAAATTGATATTAATTTGTGTTAAGATTTAACTGAACAACCATCATCACATGATAAGTCGTACCAATTATTATCTTCATTTATCATAAAAATTACAAAATTATAGTGTTAAACAAAGTAAGTAATTAGTACATTATCTATAATACAATAAATCTACAGGCTATAATTTCACATTATTTTACATTCTGGAAATAAATTATTTAATGCAAATAGTAATTGTTGAAAATTTTCGTAATACTAATGTAAAATGAGTAACATTATTTTAATATCTACTAAAATTTGTAAGAAGAAATATACTTATTTTAGAAATAAGGAAATACAAATTTTATTTTAGCAGTTATTAAACATAATGTAACCTAAGGAAAAAATACTTTTTAAATTACAAGAACCCAATCAGCTTTCTTGGCAGCTTCCTTACATGTGTGAGATTTATTTTCAGTGATGTAATGTATTTCTCAGCAGATTATAGTTCATATCAAAATGTCCAACACCAATTAAAATTTGATCAAGCAAATGCTATATTTATTATATACGCAAATTTTCAAAAATGTTAAGAAAACATATCAAAGAAATGTTATTTCTTGAAAAAAATATATATATTTCTTGTTTTCCTATAAAAAAATATAAGAAAATATTAACAGCTTTCCTGAAATTTTAACATTGTATGTTTTTAATTAGATAATTTTTAAATTTATAAACATTTTAATCATTTCCTATATTATGAGTTACTTATTCGTATAATTTGACACTACTTAAATTTTTTTAAATAATAATGTAGTCACAATTTTAGCAAAATCAATATTTATGGCATACAAAAAGAATGTTAGTTGATTGTTTAGTGAGTTAATTTAGTTAAATGTAATTGAGACAATACATTGAAATATTACATGCTTTGTTACATTTAACCGATTCTGTTAAGCGAGCAAATATGAATGTGTTTAGTAAAGCATAAGTAATAACAGAAAATAATATAGTTAGGTCGTATTAATTTTTATTTGAAGACAGTGAAAATATTTGATTTTATTCCTTTCCTACAATTAAAGGATATTAAGAAATATTAACTAAGGGAATTGAATCTACATAAATCAAATACAGTTTTCATTAAATCACTTCCCAAATAATAAAATAAAAATACGAAAACCAATAAAAAATTATACTTCAAAAGTTTAATTCCAATTCAACAGTCACTAAATAGACTCAAAATGTGTTTATTTTAAAGTATTTTATAAATGCCCCAAATAAATGTTGTATGAAGTCCTACTTTGCCATATAAACTTTGTATTAACTTTGCCGTCCTCCTGGCGCTAGACTACTTTCGAGCATAAAATCTCATGTCAAAAACCATGATTTCTCTTCTACCACTGTATTTAAGATTTGCTTATCTACTTTCAAAATCAAATCGGCACCTTTCAACATTAAGATACATTAATGGTAACGAAATTTTATAATTTTACCTAATATAATGTATCTAAACTAATTTATCTCTTTTATAACTCTAACGTTACACGTCCTCCAAAGCTATCAAAACGATTAACGTAGCTAAATGCATAACTATAACAAACCCCCACATAGATCTATCTAACGTAGCTAATCAAAATTTTGTTATTTATTAATTTATTAACTTGATTTAATTAATTAATCTGAGTTGACTACTATAGTACATTTTAAACTTAGTTATTCTATTGAAACTGTAGAAATACACCAAACAAATTCTAAATATCAAATATTAACATTAAAAAAATATTTTTATATTTAACAATATTTGACCTTATCTATAGTATTTGCAGCTATAACTATTACCTTCTACGTCATTCAGAATTCTGGTCTTACCTCCCTGTCTGTCGAATCATACAACTCACCCATGTCAGAGATTAAATCAAAGTATTTAATTTGATAAGATGAAACTAAAACTATTTTCTTTCAATATGTACAATGAATTTAATAAACTGTGAAGAAGACACTTTGAGATTTAGATTTCAATTTATTTTATCCCAAAATACATAGAACAAAAGTATTTTTTTATAATTACTCACAAATAATTTTGTATCGCCTATTTTTAAACTAATAATAAATGGCAGAAGCTTCTTGTCTTTATTTAATGATACATATAAACAAACTAAACGGAATAATATATTTATATTAAACCAACCAGGCGATGATAACCATCTAGGGTTTTTGCCTTAAAAAATAGTTTTTCTAAATTAAACCAAACATTTAAAATTATAAAATCTATAGCATTAGAAGTGCAATACTTAGTGACGTAGCATCAACATTCATAAACCAGCACAACCTGAACCGCTATCTCATTGCCTGATTGTTTGTAATTATAATATTAATTGAAATATTAGTAAATTCATTTGATTTAAATTTAAGTAACGTTTGATCTTAGTATATAATACATAAAATACTATAAATATTTACTGTTATCCCATTATTGGAGCAATGATCCATAAATAATTACAAACATAGCCTCGAGTTATTTAAGTTAACTAAAAATAGGTGTGGCCAAATAGGTTTACTCAAAACTTAAATTAAGATACTTGGTGTAGTAGTTATAAAAAAAACACAGTTTAATTTATAACACAGAAAAACACATACACACACTTTTTCACCAAAACTTCTGATAAAAAAAAATATGGTTAACACTCATAAATTAACTGGTAAATCGTCACTGATTAGCTAAATTAAATGTCAATCAGTGAAAACTGAAAATATACTAACTATAATTCGCTTTTAAAAATATGTCTTTATCTACCTCATTTATCGTCAAACTTAGGAAACCAATAAACGTGGTGCTTTCTCTATTTGTTATTGGTAAAACGAAACGACCCACCACTCTTATAAATTTTAAATGAGAGTTTATAATAAACAATTACTCGTTAAATTTACTATCCTTAATACCTAGTACCACACAATTATATTATGAATAATAATTACTAATTTGCGCTAGTGTACTTGCTGGGCTAGTTTAAATGACCACAATATCACTTGTTATAATATTACTCAGAAATAATTATACTCTCATCAAATTAAATGAATAAAACATCTTAAATTCTTAAAATTTAAACCCAAAACAACAATCTATATAAACTTAGATTTAAAAAAAATGCGTCACATTAACTTACAAATAATGTATTCTTGTTAACTGCCTCTCCCTCAAACATTATCGTAGAACCAAGTCAGCACCCAGCATAAAAATCATGTGGGCTTTATTTAAGCCTTCTCGCATTAATCCCTGTTCCATCTGATACCTATCTGTTAAAGCTTACGGTATCTTATGTATTAACTACTTCAGCATTGCATAGTGAAGACATAATATTATGATGGTAAAATGACTTCATCATTTGACATACTTCAACTTATAAATCTAAATAAATGTATGTATAATTCAAAGCCAACTATAAATGTAGGGAATTGCTATATCCCGCAAAGAACAATATTAAGCATATAAAGATATTTCTTATAATACAGTTCAAAATGCATGTTGTTTCATAACAGTAACTACAATTACGTTATAATAAAAATAAGAGATCACTGTTTGCATTGAGAACAAAAATTAACGAAATGTTTAAAAGTTGAATAACAACGTTATTATTTAAAAGAGATTTTTTTAAAACTTTTTTATAAAAAAATACGTTTTGTGGCCTTAAATCCTCAGTTTTATGGACACTGTAAATCTAGGTAAAAAAAATAGGAAATGCAAAATTATTTGAATTTATTAATTAATTAGAAGTTTTATGTGTAGTATTTATAAAATATAGCCAAATACAATAATGTAAGATATCTAAATTTAAATATATTATTATCAAATTTAAAATTATATTCATTTAATTTCTGTTTACGAGCCACCTTAATCTCCTAAATTAGGTAAACCACTACTTTATATTATTTAAATGTATTGAGATTAATATCCCATTATAAATAAAATTTTATATATTATTTATATTTGAATGAAATGCCTCGAAACAGTTACTTTTTTGTTTAAGAAATAAACGGACATTACACTTATAGATGACACTTATATATTATTTCCTTTACAGGCAGGAATCCTAAATTTACTAACTGCTTTCAAATCAAGAAGTTTCGAAATTTTCCAACATAATCCAGTCGTATTTCGTCCGTGGATACTTTTTGTATGGTTACTTTACTTTTCTAAAAGTAAAAACCCAGTTTTATGAAATTGTAGATCTTTCCTACATTTCATACATTGAGTCCTCAAGTTTGACACAATATCACACCACAATGAAAATTGTAATAATGTACGTTATGTTATAGTTCTTTGGTGTATATTTCGAAGAAAATGGGATAAACCTTCGAAGTTAATAATTTAAAAGTAATTAATAGTAACAGAAATATTATTGAAAACAGCATATTGCATAAATAAACGTTTAACAATAATGTTCAAAACTGTCTTATATAAACTAAAATAAGACAAGTGTTAATATTAATTATTTAAAAGAACCGAAATAGAAGATAATAAATATAAAACTATAGTTATGCTAAGGCTAAAATTAGAATATTAAATAAAATAAAATGTAAACAATAATATCTTAAAACTACATTACATAATGAATTATGATAAAGATTTGTAAACATATAAATTTGAGTAGTTAAAAAATAATTTAATTTGATTTTAATTTGAAAGTTTAATTACATAAGTTTCGATGATGTAGTGCAATTCCTACTACTCTATTTTACAAACATAGAAATAATAATATAAAATTTAGTCTGTGCCAAGTTCACGAGTAAAATTCACCACCGAAAATTTAGTTTTTATCTTGGACTCTGAACACTTTTTTATGTAGGACAAAATGTATTATTGTAGGTTTTCAAACGATTATAACAATGCAACCTCTAACGCTGGGCATTTTGATTTAGGCAATATTAAAAAACTTAAACTGAACTCAAATACAACTTTTAATATTAATATATGGCAATAAAACTTGAAATAAAGATGTTCTATATTATTATTTTATCCGGTACCCGAAGACACCTCTGTTGGCAATTCACTGTGAAAAAATAAAGGAATCACTAAACACCAGACCGTTTAACTAAAAATTGAAATTCAGTCAACAGCAGACTTTATCGAGGACATTACTTGCTACTGTTATTTATTTATGGTTTACTTGCATATTACTATATTACTAACTGTTCTAGGGATTTTTATAGAACAAATATGAAAAGGAAGAGTGAAACAAATTTTAGTAAATCAGTAGAAAATGTTTAGCTTCTAGTCTTACTAGCACTCGGCTCTTTAGAGCAGTGAGTAAAGGACTTTGAAAATAAATTATATAGTCTAAAATTTTTTTTTTAAATATTTTATTTTATTTCGTACATAATGGTAAATAAATCGGACTAAAAACATAGTACCACATACACGAGGCCTCTTTCCGAGATCTATTCGTAGATTTGAAAAATGTATTTTCAAACCTACATTATTTATTGATGGCGGTAATAAATTGTAAGCAACATATAAATAAGTTGGATAATTCATGTCAGATTCCTAACCTATAAAACTGACATCTGACATTGAACCAGAACAGAACAGAAAATTTATATTGGTCTTCAGCACATGTACAACATTGCAATATACTTCGTCACATAAAGGCTTAATTTAGTAATTAAAACTTAAAAATAACATGACAGATGACCCGGTCTTACTAAATATTGATTTCACAACATTCATATTCCACCAAGTTATAAAATGGATGCTCTTTCAGCCAACCATAAAAAGTATGATATAAATCATTATATGATAAGATTTGAAAAGTGGCAGGCAGTTTATTGAACAGTTTTTTTCCTAAAGCTAAATGATAATTCTTGGATTTGTTCTATCTATGTATTGGTTGTTCAAGAATATGACCAAATCTGGTATTGTGATACCTCTAACTGTATATGTACGTAAATTATGTTTTGGATCTATTACTACATTAAAAATATACAAGTTTGTGACAGTTAGTTACAAGTTTTAACAAACAGTGGCTTGTAATGTTTTAACTTATCTGAGTTTGTTAATATTCTCAAAGTTTTTTTTTAAATTAAACAAAATTGTGTATTTATATTCCATTTTCCAATAAAAGAAGTCCATATCTTAAAATACTTCCAAAGAAAGAATAGAATGCCATTTTTAAATATTCAAAAGTTACTTGACTCTTTTATTAGCATTGTATTTGGATAACCTAATTCATGATCTATGATATTAGCTAATAAAAATAAAACGCCCTTGACAATTTCTTCTTAACATAATCCATCTGCATTGACGAAGAGAGCATACTATCAATGTTGGTACTGAGCAATATTCAAACTTTTTCATGTGCAGGCTTATAACTATGTTTATATTTATTTTGTAAAGTGACTTAATGTTTTTTAGTTTTTCCTTCATTTAAAGACAGTCAATGTATCTCAAACCAGTCGTTTTCTTCGTTGAAAACACTGACTAGCTGCTTCATTATAAAATTGAACAATGTCTGTGCCTTACAAATTAAGATGTGTTGTGCCCACATGAAGCATTTAAACTTAAATCATAAAATAAAATAAAATTTGACCTAAAACCGAATCCTTGGAACGGCAATTCATTATTTTTTAAATGTCTGCCATCTATAAATGCAAGCTGTTTCCGGTCTCTCAAATATGACTGAAAAATAGCTAATCCTTTACCGTGAAAATTAATTTTTCTCAACAAAATATCAGGTCTAACACAATCAAATGCTCTACTAAAATCACTTAATATGGCCAGAGCAGGAAAAACGTTTTCTAGTTTTTCTAGTAGGGTTTTTTAGTAGAATATATATATTTTATTCTACTATGTATTATATATACAGCTTTTGTAGAGGATTTCCCACTTATGTGTCCAAACTGACTGTCACTAACAAATGTAAACCCTCTAAATGAGAACATACTTGCCTCTTTAGATTTTTTCCATTGCCAGAATACTTGAAATATGAAGGTAACTTTTCGACTCTGCATGATTACACTTTTACTTTCTCCCCCTATACCATAGTATATGGAGAAAGTATTGTATTCGTCAAAATTTTCGAGTTTGAGTTTTTGGTGGAAATATCCGTTTTGGGTCCCCCTGAACCTAAAAAAAGTGGTTTTCGGAGTGATGTCTGTGTGTGTGTATGTGTGTCTGTGTGTCTGTGTGTCTGTGTGGATGTTATCAGACCTAGAGCCTAAACCAGTCGTCCGATTTTGATGAAATTTGGTATGGAGGTACTAATCCACGGTATCTACAGGCGTTTTTTTCATTTTTGTGATTTTTTTATTTTTAAGGGTAATTTTCCCATAAAAACCCATAAAATATCGGAAAAATTAACTTTTCTCAAAAACGGCTTTAACGATTTTGATTAAAATTTTACAGTTTATTAGGGACCTAAAGTACTATAAACTGTAAAATTTTAATCAAAATCGTTCGAGCCGTTTTTGAGAAAAGTTGATTTTTCCATTATTTTATGGATTTTTATGGGAAAATGACTGTTAAAAATAAAAAAATCACAATAAATTGGTAATAGTATTTTTTTATTAAGTTTCTATAATGAGGGAGAAAGTATGTGTCAGTTTCCTGATACCGTTTATTTAAATATTGGTACGCTACCCAAGAAAACTTTAAACACATGTTATATTCACCTACAATTATACATAAATTGAAATTATATGTTATTGGAGATCATATTATTAATATCACAGTGGTATACTTATCATAATCATACACTTCTTTAGAAAGTGACCACCAACAAGTTTCCTCGTCATAGACAGTTTAATCGTATTACAATACATATTTATTGGATTCAATATAAGTTAAATAATTATAATTTGGTATATCTATTTTGTACTAATGCTCAAACTTGAAAGGTTTTTACTGTGAAACCATTATAATATGACAAAAGAATCTGCAGTTTTATGAAAAAAGACAATACATTGTATTCCGTGCCTTAAACTTCGCTTATATCTAAATAATTAGTTTGTTTCAATGATGTGTAAAATAAACGTCATTTGCATAAATTATGGGTAAATAAAAACAGCTTTATAGTTACTTTTTGATAAAATTGTTATTAGTTTTACTAATTAATTATAATGTATCGTTAACAAAGTTTGTTTAAAACTAATGACAGAATTGATATTAAAGAATTATAATTTTATTGTAAAATTAGTTAATAGGTAATGTCAATAAATTAATTAATATAGCGCAAATTTTATTACAATATAAAGCTTGTACAAATCATAAAAATAAACACAATAAAGATAAACATAAATTAAATTTCAAAAAAATCTCTTTTTAAATATTTGTAAGTTTTTGAAATGTCATTGTTTGGAATATATACAAACGAACGTTACCTTTAAGCCTGTAATAAGGTGCTAAAATAAGGCAAATGCTTCTCGAATTAGCTCGATTCTAGACAGAGTCTTAGGGTGAACAAAAGTATAGAGTAAAATTTATTTAGGTGATTTTGTAAAATTCAATAAGAAAATGTATTGAGCTAGCCTAACAATGGGTAATATGATACGATTTCGAGCGAAGGTTTGCTTTATCGTGTTCGAATGACGAAAATGCTAAACATTTATAGAGGGTGAGGAGAGAGAACAATACTTTTATAGTTACGTCAATTCAATTTTTAAAATAATTACCAATTCAGTGACTGGGTTATTCTGTATTGATTTAAAGTGTAGACTTTATTACAGTACATTTACTGTTGTTATAAAGTTGCATGTGGCATAATTTAATATATTTTATTATAATTTTCTTTAATACAAACCTAACCAAGTACAGTATATAATTTATTTGATCCAAAAATAACTCATCATAATAACCTTATAATGACGGAAACTAACATTTCATTTTAAGATCTGTATGAAAACCTACTTTACCTTAGTATAGAGTTGTTATGTTGACTCTTATAGTATTAGATGTTAAATAAGTACAGATATATATTATAATAAATAATAATTCAGTTAAAATAAGTCGAATGTTATTATTTATACTTTTCTACAGTACTTTAAATTTACTTAACATTAATAAGGAATTAATTATTCAATATTTCAGTAATATATGCTTCTGTTCTAGTTATAACCACTGTACCGAAACTATTTGGTTTGTTCTCAGCAGTGAAGTGGGCAATATTAATTTATCAGTTCGTGGCAATAGTAAGTTAAGATCAACTAAAATAAACGGTACCAGATAACTGCCACATACTTTCTCCCAGTTGAAACTTCATACCTTCCCAAGAGTAGCATAGGAGATGGTTATTTAGAATTGCAAAAGTAAGAAAATGTTACCATGGAAAATATTAGATGCATGTAACACACATCCATATTATATTATTAAACTCGCTAGCCCGATCCGGCTTTGCACGGATAGACAAATCAAAGTTAAACGTATATTAACAAAAACTATATTATATCAATGAATAGAAATTATACTATGTATTTCTTATGGGGAGTTTTAGTAACTTTCACCCCCCCCCCAACCTCCCCTAAAATTTCGATTTTTTTTAAACCCTTTCTTATCAGCACCTACGGCCCTAGAGGAAGCTACATACCAAATTTCATTCCAATCCATTCAGTAGTTTTAGAGAAATCGTGATCAGTGAGTTGACACCCCCCAAGCCCCAATAAAATTTCGAAAGCCACTATGGCCCTAGAGGAAGTGACATACCAAATTGTATTCCAATCCGTTCAGTAGTTTTAGAGAAATCGTGATTTAGTAACATTGACCCCCCAAACCCCCCTAAAATTTGGAATTTTTTAAAAACCTTTCTAAGTGAGCCACTATGGCCCTAGAGGAAGCTACGTACGAAATTTCATTCTAATCCGTTCAGTAGTTTTAGAGAAATCGTGATTTAGTAACTTTGAACCCCCCTAAAATTTCGAATTTTTTTAAAACCTTTCTTAGTGAGCTCCTATGGCCCTAGGCGAAGCTACATACCAAATGTTGTTCCGATCCGTTCAGTAGTTTTTGAGAATTTTTCAAAACAACCCTCTTTTTAGCCAAAAACCCCCAAAAATCAGTTATTATGATTATTACCTAAACGAGATTTTAAAAAAGATGCGGTTTTTTGCATATGGTAGGGTACATTAAGGGCTACAAATAAGCCAAATTTTATCAAAATCGTTAAAGCCGTTTTTGAGAAATTTAGATTTTTCTCGTTTTTTGGCAATATTTGTTGGGTAAAACCCCTTAAATATCAAAAATTTGAAAAAATTTTAAAAACACCAGGAGATGTTCCAGAACTACACCTACATACCAAATTTCATCAATATCGGACCGTTAGTATGGTCTCCAGCTCTGTACACATCCTTACAGACACACGGACATACGGGCAGACATCACCAAAAAAACACTTCTTTGGGTTCAGGGAGCTCCAAAACAAAAATTCCACTAACAATATTTTTGGGTTCAGGGAACACCAAGACAGATAATTCCACTAAGCAATTGTTTGGGGTTCATGGAGCACCAATACAGATAATTCCACTAAACAATTGTTTGGGGTTCAGGGAGCACCAATACAGATAATTCCACTAAACAATTGTTTGGGGTTCAGGGAGCACCAAGACAGATAATTCCACTAAGCAATTGTTTGGGGTTCAGGGAGCACCAATACAGATAATTCCACTAAACAATTGTTTGGGGTTCAGGGAGCACCAATACAGATAATTCCACTAAACATTTGTTTGGGGTTCAGGGAGCACCAATACAGATAATTCCACTAAAAATTCAAATTCGAAAATTTGGACGAAAACAATACTTTCTCCATATACTACGTATAGGGTGGAGAAAGTAAAAGGAAAAAATTGGGCTAATGAAATTTGTGTGTACGTTTAAGCTATGACATTACTTAATAAAATGTCCTTTTAACCCTATAACCGGTAATCAATATGGCGGTTTTTTTCAATGTTTCCCTTGGAGCTTGCTGCACCTAGGCACGTGCCTATCATGGCTAATGGGTAAGTGGTCCCTGTTTGTTCAATCACAGTGATATACCTAAACGAGATTATTTTAAGCTTTACTGTCAGATTCATGTTTGCAAAACAGACAAGGTTGGCATGGATAGACGACCCATTGTCGTTTACTTTCATTGACAAGCCATTATTCATGCACTCACGGCGTTTTAGAAAGTCATATGAGTTCAAAACTATTTTGTTATTGAATAGTATATTATAACAACATTTTGGTTAAACATAAACAAACACTAAACTAATGAATCTAGACCAACAATAATAAACTGTCAAAATAATGAAAACAAATTATAGTACGTTTTAGCTACAGAATTACTAATAACGAAATTATAATTTTCTATATCATTAAAAAATGTATTTGATGATAAAATTAAAGTTCACCTTACATAGTTTGATGTGATACTTACCATCAAACTCTGTATTTGATAAGTAAAAATTATAATGTATTTATATATTTTTTTATTAATAAAATCTTAAGTGCAAAATAATACTTTTTTAGTTTGCACGTTGGTGCATAACATGTTCAAAAAAGAATCACGCTTAACATCCCCAACATTATCGTTCACAGTTCATTGTTTATTCCTCAGTATATTTATTTGCGTTTGTACTTTGTGTTATTCTTAGTATTTATTTAAACAGAATTTATAGCTTTTATCATTTATTTTTATCTTTATTTACTTATTCAAATAAAAACCATTCATTTTAATTAAATTGTAAATCACGTTTTCTTACAATAAATTAAATACACTCTTATAGGTCACTTTAAATAACCAAAATGGGTAAAAATCTGAACTTTTAAAAAATTACTGTTGTTCAATGTTCAATCGAGTTAATATAATAAAGTTCCCGAAGGTGGGCATAAGAGAAATAATGGTATGTAGCTTTTTAAGTTATTCATAAATATGGTCGAAAATATATAGACAAGTGTTTATATACTTTCATTTCAGTCTTTATTTTTAGTTGTTCCCTGCAAAGTAAATACATTGTATGAAGCAAAGTAAATAATTGAGGATGGTTGTATAAATGTCGTGTGAACAATAAATGATAGTTTTGGCTAGAATAACATCAATTACTTTTTACTAGGTGCTTTTATTATTCAATTTTTTTTCTGTAAAATATCAATTCATGAGTGAATATTAATTATGAATTTAGATACAGATTTCGTGAACTAGTCTTGAACTAGTGAGTATTACAAGATTTTCATTAGATAAAAATCTGTATTTTAATAAATTTATTACTATTATGAAATTTCAACTGTCTTTTGTCCTAACCTCAAATTATCTTCAAGAGTTTGCTAGTAACAAATTATAAGAAGTTTAATCTGAAGGTTAACTGTATGAATTACGTTTTTCCCAATTAAGGGCCAAACTTGTGCCTCAGGCACATTGCCCAATTGTGTGCGCTCAATTTAGTTTATTACCCTTACTAGTCTTACTCGTATAAGCTACGATCTTCAATACATGGATTGAGCTATCGTATATTTGGGAACAGGATCCGGGCAATATTTTTCTTCGTCCTTTTTTCAATACCTCGTACTCTAGTAGGAGGTGTTCAGCGAGTACCTTATCTTATAATCGGCGACTGGGATCTCCATTGTAATGCACCATTTCCAACGGGATTTCCGGAACGTGCTTTGTTCGATTAATTAAAACACCTTCCTAAACGAATCCCTTTAAAGTAAGAACACTGTTCTTTGGCCAATTAAAACATGATAGTTATAGCAACTCTAAGGATGATACCGCCTGAAGGTTCCAGTTGGCAGATTTACCTGTTAGGCTAAGATGTTTTCTCGTGCTTTACCTAAAATGCCCTAATGATCAGGAACCCATTTCTGCATAATTTTGATAACATGCCCACTATAATTCCGAGTGGAAGGTAATAGTGATCAGGACGGTTTGACCTTCATATGTGCATACCTAATATGCTTACCTAAGTAGTATTTTCCAAATAAAAACTTTCAAAATACCATCACTTACTCCCGGAAATATTTGTGACAAAATACTTTTTTTACGAAAACGCGTTAGTAAGCTGGCATCAAATATACCAGAAATGTACTGTGGCAAGTAAGTTATTGTAAGAGGTTGAAAGCAAGTTGAAAGAAAAATAAACATTTCATTTAATACTTTCAACGCTTTGCAAGAGTAAGGGGGGGAAGGGAGAATTCCTACCAAGTTATTTAGTACTGTTTGACTACTGACAATGCTAAACTTTCTCTGAAAGTAAAGGCATACACATAACAGAAATTATATAGTCATTTATTACGTTAATATATATTACAGCCAATTAACTAATTTAATAACTTATTTTCTATATTTATTTATTTTGTTGAATATTAGATGTATTGATAAGAAAATAAACAATAATTTATAAAACCACGTCCCCGCAGGCCTGTGCATCCGAGTTGAACAACATTACACACAGCTTCCTCACACGGAGCTCATTTTCACATCCCTTATTATTTAATTTAATGACAATTTGAAGTTAGAGTAAGTAAGAACTTGCATTTAATTATATTATACTTCTTAAGTTTGGTGGTTATTAGCGAATTTCCATAGGAAAAACGAGCCAATGCAGTGACCCATATGGTAAGACCCTTATATATATAATTTCTTATAACACCCTAAAACGTGTTCTAGGTACCACGATCGGTGCTCATTTACTCCTCCCGACCTTAGGCCCAGGCCGTCGAGACCAGCTTATTAACGCGTTTTCGTAAAAAAGTATTTTGTCACAAATATTTCCGGGAGTTAGCAAAGGTCTTTTGCCAGTTTTTACTTGGAAAATACTACTAGGTAAGCATTTTAGGAATGCACATATTGCAGATCAAACCGTCCTGATCACTATTACCTTCAACTCGGAGTTAACTGGTGGATGTGTTCCCATATTTACAAAATCTATTTGATCAATTACTTTTCCTTTAGCAAGTCGATTGCAATTTCCAGCAGAAAGAATTCATTTACACTCATATACCCGAGTACGTATACATTGCAATTTACAGTTAATAGATTACAAATCATAAAATTTAAATGCAAGGGAGATTTTAGTGTGCATTTTATTTAAAATTATTCATGAGTAAAGTTAATTTATTCACCTGAACAGGCAACGTCCTTCTGATAAAACACAATGTTTCGTCTAGTTTTGTAATTAATAACTCAAACCAATGAACTGAATAAAATCCAAATCACATGTAACTTAGTAGAGATTTCTATTTTAACCTATTTTGATGTTATTATAGACTATTTTTTAATATAGTTATTCAATTAAATTAAAAAAGAATATTTAATCTGTAGTTAGTAAAAAATATTCTATATATTTACGAAGCTATATATTACATAGACATATATCTTGTAATATCGTGAATAAATCTTGATGTAAGTTTACTTTTGATTTAGAAAAATTATATGGTTTAGGTATTTAATCAACTAATGAATTTTATTCAAGAATTAGCAATAATTTGTCATTTTACAAAATATTCTTATAAACCAGATTAACATTAATTATTACTATTATTTTTAAATGTGTGATATTATTTTCTGATTACAAATATGGTTGTATGACAATTAACTATCCAATTATGATTATAATTTTCCAAATTAAAATATTCTATGGCCAGATTAATAACAAATAAATAAACCATTTTTGATCGTTAATTAAAATAACTTAAATGTATTGATAGTTTTAAGTCCACAAATTTTTAGCCATGTAAGGGTTCAATATTTTAACTTATTTAAAACTCTGTATCTGTGTATAATTTGTTCAATTACTGCATATTACTGTATTATGATTATGTGTTTAGTATGCGAAGGAAACATTTGAGGTTTGCAGCTCTACTTTGTTGTTTATAAAGTGTGATACTTTAAAAACGCCGTGTACAATATTAACTAAATAACGGGCACTTAGAGGTGTTTAAATGTAACCAACTTACAGTATTAAAACTCAATAAAATTGTTTTACTGAATAATTTTGGTTGAGATTATATTGTTAAATTAAAAATACACATTATTCAGTATATTGTAGCAGAGATCATAAAAGCTTCTGTGGCATATTATAGAACCTTTTTCTACAGGCGAAGGATCTGTTGAAACATTGAGCAGTACATTATGCCAACGGATCCACCTTTGATTAATGAAGCCATACATCTGTTGGAGAAATCAATTAAATGTTTGGCAGTAAACGGAGAAAGTTAGGTTTCGAAATATAAATCTCTTCACTCCAGTTGACGTTGAGAAAGTATATTTTTAACAGCATATATATTTAGCCTATTATACTTTTCAACATTTTTACTGTCTGATCTAGTTCTAACTGGAGTGAAAATTTAATTTTAAGTGTGTAAGTCTACTTTTTTAAAAATTAATTAATAATGTTACAGTAAAGGATATATTAAAAACACTTTCTCACATTGATGACTATAACTAAAAATTTATATTAAAATAAGCTAAAGTTAAAAAACTCTAAATTCACATTTTTACAATTTATACATTTATTTATATTTATTAATATTTATTATTTAAGGTTTAAGTTCCTTTGTGGCATTTTTCGTTTTTTAATGGTAGTGTCTTTTTAATGGTGCTGTACTTTCTTAAAAGTTGTTTATATGTCTGGGAAAGCTGCAATGGATCAGAAGCGTTTTTAGAAATTAGTTGTATTTGGGTGAAATGTTCACTTCTCAAAGGAAAAATGGTCTGGTCGAATACATCTTTGAGATGAAGGAGGCTGTTTGCATATTAGTGCCTCAAAATTCAATAGCTATATTTGAACGTAACGCATTGGATCTAATTTCCCAGAAAGAGAGCACATTTATTAGGTTTGAGAGTCGTTATTATTTTCTTCTTTCCGTGATGATGAGAATTTACCTGTTTGCGAGATTCCATTAAACATGTTTGTAATTCGAAGGTTGAAGAGCATTGCTGCAATACATGCATTGCCACATTTGCTGCGTACCGTGGGGGAGTAGTGTTAAAGCTCTCTGAGGATGATGACTGTTTCATTTATAAGTTCATAAGGGTAGTACATAACTTTTCATTAAATTGTTCTGTTATTGTTTTGTGTTCCTTCTATTTGTGGTTCGGGGTTTCATTAAATCATTGTGATATTTATATTTGTTGATACCATCCTCAGAATGGGTAATTAGTAATAATTGTACTAGTTGGGTTTGTGAGTCGTTGTAAGAGGGTGCTAGTAAACAATAAGTTGTATTTTCTTGGACATGATGTGTTTTTTAATGCCATAAGGAGGTTCAGCCTTAGTTCCAGTTACGAAGGTTATTATTATTATTAATTGAGGTTGTGTGACCTGCCACCAAGACCCACTGCATCTAAACTATGAGGTCCTCTATGCTCCATGTCTAGGCAGCCGTTCACATCAAACTAGCCAATTTCACGAAACAAAGGAGTCCATTGGGGTTTTCCTCTCGTATGTAACCTAGTCCTAGATATTTCTTCTTCAGTGATGCAAGGGCGTCACATTCGCACAAAACATGGGAAGAGGTGTCCTCCTTCTCTCCACACCTTCGACAGAATGGGTTGATCTCCAGCCCAATTAGTTGGAGGTGACTCTTCAGATAATTTTTTCCCGTCAATACATCTAACAACAACCTCACTTCAATGAAATCGTGTGCCTGTCTCTGACTTCTCCCTCAATCTGTGTAAGTGTTCTGATGGAAC
>JAGFPH010009935.1:0-43452 GCA_018207615.1 Philaenus spumarius | reverse complement strand
AAAGACGCACCTCCGCCCTATGTATGCTGGTGGGTGAATCAGATTTTACTGTCACGCATTTTCTGAAATGCTCTATTCCGTCTGAAAAAGTTTTGGTCTTGCCGAGATTCGAATAAACAGAGTCCATCACCATAGACTAGCGCCTTGGCCGGTTAGGCCACTAACGCATTACCAGTTTAGTATATTTGAGTTGGGTAACAGATTGTTCTACGTCATAGGCTTAACCCGTAAAGGTTAACCAATGTATTGGTAATAATACCTCTGAAATGGACAATGTGCTTCCTCATTTCGTAAGTTATGTTAAATAGTTTACACTTCTCCCGTGTGGTCTTAAGCACACAATTTACATTTTATTGATAAATTTTAGGCTACTTTTTATTTATAAAATATTTAAAATTTCTGTTAAAAAAAACTGAAAAAATTGAAGTTTATGGAGAAAATTATGGATTTTGTGGACAAATGTTGGGGATATGGGCGTCCACTTCAATCTGTCTTACATTATGTAAAGGTTCACAGCTGCTCCCATCACCCAACTTAGATCCAAGTGCCTCTGTCTTAATCAATCATCATTTTTGTAACAATTCCTATTAAAAAATGTAATCTATTATTTTTTTACTTCTAATAAACTCTTTGCAGTTTTTTCATTTAAATTTGAGGTGTAACATTAAGTCATACTAAGAACGGACTTACTATGTTTTACAGCCGCCAAAGTATAAAAGAAATACAAAGTATTACAAAGTATTAAGAAGACAAAGCTTTAAAACCCTGATAGTATAACACCTTGTATTTTGAACAGCTTACCTTAGTCTTCCCATTCTTTATAACATGTCCTTCGTCCAGGATGCAATAGTTCCACTTGATACTCGAGAAGAAATCTATGTCTTTTCTTACAATATCATACGATGCTACAACTAGATTATGAAAGCCTACTCGTGACCTTAATCTGCAAAACACAAAGACAGTAGTAACAATTAGACTTGTGTTAAGGAGCTGTTCAGAAGATCCACAAGATTGTAGTCCAGTAGTTCACCAACTGAACGGCTCATTTGTTTTCCCACTTTAAAGCTCCCATCTAATCTGCAAAACACAAAGACAGTATTAACAATTAGACTTGTGTGACTCACAAAGGAGCTGTTCAGAAGATCCACAAGATTGTAGTCCAGTAGTTGACCAACTGAACGGCTCATTTGTTTTCCCACTTTAAAGCTCCCATCTAATCTGCAAAACACAAAGACAGTATTAACAATTAGACTTGTGTTAAGGAGCTGTTCAGAAGATCCACAAGATTGTAGTCCAATAGTTCACCAACTGAACGGCTCATTTGTTTTCCCATTTAAAGCTCCCATCTTGTCATGTAATACATATTAACCTTTAACTTTCCATGATAATTTTTATGCCAAGCCATTTCGTTGCGTGTTCAACCAAATTTTCAAAAATTTGCCAAATATAGTAATTATAAACCAATCCAAAGGTGTTCCATTGTTTTTTTTTTTTTTTTTATAGAGAGGTTCAAAGAATTCATATTTGCCAGTAAAAAATTGATTGATGTAAAATTGACATAAAGTTATTACAAAAATATTCAGTAACAAAAGGAAAAAGTTCAACTTTAGGCCTACATAAAAAGTAGTAAACATTTTTTGTAATTTTTTCAGGGCTGTGCAAATAGTTCGAAAATAGATTCGAATCCGAATCCATCTCTAAAAAGTAAAAATATTTGGATTCGTATTCGAAAACGAATAAGCTAATCCAGATTCGGTTCGAAAGATCGAGTAGTGACTGAAAAGATTCGAAAATTTTTCAAGGATAAAACAGTACGAATGAGAAAAAAAGTAATTAACGGTTTTGAACAGATAATGTTGCACCATGTTAGGCTGCTGTGAATTAAATGTTTTCTACAGCCTATAAGTGTTGCAGTTTGATTTCTTAATTTTTGACATTACCTGATTTAATTAGCCTATTAAATTTGTATTATGTTATTCACTTAATAATAATTATTAACTAAATTATGATATCAGTTAGTAGGTGGGCTGTATTTGATTGTGTTAAATTTCCAATAAAAAGAAATTGGACTTGGATTCAATGTTAGTTTTTAATATAATTTAATTTTAAAATAAGTTGCTCACTCCAATAAATAATAATTTTTATAAACACCTTTTAAAATGTATAATTTTTTAATATTTGGTATCGATTCAACAACCTTTAGAGGATTCGGATTCGATTTGAATTTGTAGACTTGAGATTCGGATTCGTAGGCTTGGGATTCGGACTCGATTCGGATTCGTAATTTGCCTAAAAATATTATTCGGATTCGATTCGGATTCATAATTAGCATACAAATATCATTCGAATTTGATTCGGATTCGAAATGACTGAAAAAATATTATTCGGATTCGGATTCGATCTAGAACTTCTGGATTCGCACAGCTCTGAATTTTTTCAAAATGTACAAACGTTTTGTAATTTAGTTCTAAATATAACAATATAAAAATATTTATCAATTTCAAATTTTGTATTATGAAAACACCTGTTTTTATGTTCCTACTACAAGACTGCTAACACAACTAGGCCTAGTTTGAATACAGTACAGTCTCTATAATCCGGCCGTTCAATACTCCGGCACGTCCAGTAATCCGGCGCTGTGTTTCCGCCGATTAGTCAGTAAATTTCTAAACATAATTTCTAGTAATTTCTAAAATATGTCTAGACGTGAGTCTCCACAACAATAGTACAGTTGGACGTCGGCGTCTGCTACGGGAAGTGGAATACATTGTGATTGTTGCGAGTGAGTTAAGTGAAGGCCGAGTTGTGAGAAGTACGGCTGCCGCTCACACAGTAAACAAGGACTCGGCGCTCTGTGCCTACGCAACTGCAATAACTTGGGCGGAAGAAAACGGAGTTTCAGCTTCCGACATATTTGGAAACGTGAAGGTCCCGGGTTCAACTCCCGGTCTTGTTCTATGTTTTTTCACTTGTAATTTAATTAAATATCCCTTTCTGAGGAAGTGTGTAAGCGGAAAAAATAAAATAAAATATTTCCTTTAATGCAAAGAAGCAGAAAAGCATTACAAACCGTTTTGCTGTTGTTTAAGTAAATGTAAAGTGTACAGTAGGTATTGAATTTTCATTTTGCATATTTAGTGACTTTGTTCATCGATTAAAATACATACTGTACTGAACCTTTCTGTTTCATATCACAGTTTATTTTTCATAATAATTAACGAAATTTCTTTACACAGTACATAGTTAAAACGAATACTGTCATAGTTTTCGTAAGCAATAAAAATGTAGTTTATTGTTAAATTTCTTAATTTTTTTATTCACTTTCACTAATCCGGCATTTTCGGTAATCCGGCCTTACTAATCCCCATATAGGGCCGGATTACCGAGATCCTACTGTAGTTATTTAGGAATATATTCCTTTGCCCAAAAATGAAATATTATAAGAAAGTGTATAGAATAAATCATAGAATTTATCTGAAGCCTATACGTCTAAATTCTCATTTTGTAGACTTATTTCACATTGTATTACTTGTGCCACAAAATTAGAATAAACTGTCAAAAGTTCTCGCGGATCTAGCGAATACAATATGACCATCAGAACAAGGCTCATAATGTGTTCTCAAGGTGTATTGAATTCAGCAAAAGTCTGTATTTCCCACTGCTGTATGATTAACATCAAAACAGTAAATTTCGTTTACTTTACATGAAACGATAGGTTAAAATTTTCTCTACAAAACGATATAAACATATCTATACAAATATATCAAATTGTAAGAGATATCTCGAATGCAAAATGTGCTGTTTCATTGGTTGAAAACTGTCCAATTGTTAGGCTTTACAAAAACCTTAATATTTTCAAAACTATAAGAGTGATGTCTGATTGGAAGGCAGTTTTAGAAAGTCAAAATCTTGACGAATCCAAAGGTATCTTTATGCTGTCAAAATATTTCTGCCGAGCAGTATTGCGCTTTAGAGAAGTGACAAAGTTGAGTAATTTCTTTGTGTTTTATTCGCGCGGCATTAGCTTTTTAGAAAACTACAATTTTAAAACGATGATTACATATGTAAATATATGTTTTAGAAAAAATTTGTAAATACAAAAATTAAAGTTTGAATCACTTCCTTTCCAACGGTTTTTGTTTTATTGCGATTAGACGATTTTCAGTGGGTGAAATATTCAATACAAAGTAGAGTTGTCAATTGTGTAGTGTGAGACCTAGGCCAAGCGCTTTGACTGCTCAACTGGTTATTTCTTAAACATCACAGTAGATCTAAAACCCAACCAATTATTTGTGGATAGTTTTGATTATTCAACAAACTAGACATAAACACACTTCCTGGGCTAACTATTTTTTAGACATTATTGAAAAGTAAAGGACATCACACTGTACATCCCACTGTTTGCATATATGACTCTTTTCTTTTTGTCCTAGTTTGACAGTATGGCACACTCTTGCTGTACTTTTCCTTTTAAGTATTGAAGGAACCGGATATGGAAAATGTCTTTCTGGTAAAAGAAGAGGCATTTCCAACAGGAACAAATTAGTTCTAACCCCCAAAGCAGAACAACGAGCGACGGTGCGACATTGTCACAGAAAGAAAGTGAGGGCTGCAGAAAGATATCGTATAGAATAAACGATTTTGCAGGTGAAAAACTAGGGAAGCGTCGTTTCTCGTTACCGATTCTCCATACCACTGATACTTTATCTTTGGTATCAATATCAAAAATCGATAGCCGAACTCGGAATTTATATTATCATTGTCGGACTTGCCAGTTCTCCGTATTTTGAATGTAATCTCCGGTATTTGCAATCACATTCTCTATATTTAAACCTAAACCCAATTCAGCATTTAACAATAAAAATATCAGTAGGTAAAAGTGTAAAACTTTGATGTATGTGGACATTTTCCCTTGTAAAATGTTCAGGCAATTGTTTCGTTTAAGTAAAGGCTCTAGTTTTATTTGTATTCATGCTTAGACTTAGTTATTTGTACATAGGAAGGTGAAGTAGGTTCAAGGTCAACTGTCACTTATGGATTCGTTTCTTATCGTGTCTATTTAAAGAATTAGGGTGTCTACTATGACGAAAAGTTACAAATTTTATAGATCGGTAACTAAACTATAATAATTCTATTTGTTTTAGGTCGGGTAAAACATTTTGGACATTTTCGGGATTTACGTTATCCGTGATTTGTTTTTTGTGGGAGTCCTGACGAAGTGCCTTTGTTTTACTTGTTCATTTTTGCAAATAGCGACATTTAATTTTCACTTTTTCGACATTCTACAAGTGTCATCTAATTAACATTTTCGCTGACCTTAACCGTTGTAATATAAATTAGCATTTAACGCCGGTATTTCATAGAAACAAGAAAAAAGTTATTGTTCTCGGGAGTAGTTTTTTTTCATGGACATACGCTGTTGTACATTAAATTACGTTTTAATGCCGGCGTTTTATAAAATTAGCGCTAATAATATTCGGATGTCGTATTTTTTGCGGACATTCGTCATTGTATTTTAAATAATATTTCAACTATGGTAGTTCAGAAAGTCGGCACAAATTGTATTCGGACATCGATTTTTTGCGGACATACGCTCAGATTGTATTTATTACAAATAGTTAGGCCTAGTTGAATTACTGGTTGTTTTTTGTTGATAGGTATCGGTATCGAGAATCAAAAAATTTGGTATGGACCCATCGATACCATAAACAAAAATTCAGATGTAATCGGACGTAAAATCAGTCTTTATAGAGGGCGAACACATATTATACAATTTTTAATGGCACCCCAAAACGTGTTCTGGGGAGGTGCTCATTGACCGCTCCAACTAATATTACTTAGAGATGGCCTACTTACTTCTCTCTCTCGGATGGTGGACCTGCGTACTGTAATGGATTCAGATACTGCCTGGACAAGAACTTGTCTACTTCGTACACCCAATGTCCTGTCAGTGTAGGAGGGCAGATGACTAGAGAAGGTAAAGGAGTACAATCCACACTTCCAGTTGCCTACAAACATCAACATTAGTTAGTTTAGTTTTTTTATTAAAGCCAGAAAACATAATACATGCGTAGGCTACGTCTATAAATTAACATAAAAATATGAAAACACAGTACAATTAACACAAAGATAAGACTATTAAATGGGGAACAAGCAATAACATTTAAAATTCAACTAAAAATTAGATTATAAACAACTACAATATTTGATAAAAATATAATGTTCATAATTTAAATAGAATAATTAATATAAATCCTACAACATCTACAACCATTTTATAACAATCTCATTTTGAACAAAAAACATACAATAAACAATTTAAAACAATCATAAACTTCAAGATTTAATTTAAAATTGGAGAACACATCCATGACTTCAAGGCTACGGTACACAGAACTCCTCCACAGAGTAGAAAGATCTAGACAAAAGTAGCTGTCTAAGGCTGTTTTTAAAGGGTAAAAAATGCTGCAAATTTTTAATGCTCTGTGGGAGCTTATTTATCAGTCTAGCATCAGCTTGTGCAGGAAGTTTGCTGTATAGATTTAGTCTGTGCTGTCTAGCACGATAATTATTAGCTTGCCTGGTACTATAACTGTGTATATCTTTATTTTGGATATGATCACATTTAAATTTAAAGTAGACATTGTGTCAACTAAAGTTAAAAGTTAGCCCATTCGAAACGTTATATCACCAGAACGCGCTCCAGAATTCAGTTTGTATATTATGTTTTTTTTTTATCGTTGATCACAAAAATTGGGAACAGCGATAAAAATGAAATGAAAAAAACACCCCTTTTTGGGGGTACTTCACGCTAATTTAAATAATACTGTGAAATAGTATTAGGAAATGTGCCAGTGTTAATACAAATTTTATAATCAAATATTTTCATATAACATTAGGATTTATACCTAATGCTAAGGGTTAACCAAACAGATGTAAATAAGAAAGGGATAACAATAGTTATTTGTGTATCTAGGGTGCAAAGTTGCGTTTGCTGCACGAGATAAACTTTTCAACTGTGATACACACAACTTTTTTCCTACAGCTACATTTTAAATGAGTGTTTTAGTTTTTAAAAAGATCCGTTTTACAGAGAGGTTAGTTCCACAACAATCAAAATTTTCAAAACATAGACTACATCAGCTGTACAGCTGTGCAAAGTAAACAGTAAACAGCTCGAGAGCGAAAGTATTACTTTACCGCACGCCAGCTGTTTAGCCGTGAGGTGAAGTAAAACAAAGAGATATAATTACTTAACGCTGAACACATGTAATTATTAGGCCGACCGTTACACTACAAATATCGCAGTAAGGTTTGGTACCTTACCTTAAACTGCTGATCCCTGTAGTAGTGATCACCGGCCAGGATACAGATGCTCTGCAAAGTCTTCCCTAGCCCCATGTCATCGCAAAGTATCCCATGCAGTTTGTACTTATTTAGAAGAGATAACCAATTCACTCCCGCCTGAAAGTTACAAGATATTTACACAAACAACTCTGATAAGAAACTGAACATCAAAGCCCCAAACACATTTTGTGGTTCGTACTTGCAGGGTGTCCGTAGGAATTATATCTTGATTTTCCCTGACTCGATAAAACTCGTAATACCTTATGTTATACCGAATGTGGACAAAAATGACAAAACGTTCAAATTTTTTGATGTTGCTAATTTTGTTCTATCGGTCTTCCTGCACAAGAAAAATACAATATAAGTCATGGTCCACCTGTATTTATACCAGAAAAAAATAGTTTTTCCGAGAAAGAGCACTCTTTTCAGGACTTGAACTTTTTTATTTTGTACTATTTTGTTGTTGGAAATTTCACTATGAAGGTTGCTGGTAAATGTAGGGCCTGAATTATTTAATAATATATGTATAGAGGGAATTGAATGACCTATATAAGCTATTTTAACCTTTAATTACCTGCAGTTATTTCCGTGTCAATGCAGTGTTAGTTCGTTCGCAATCTCGCAAAAGTTTGAATTTCCGTGTTTTTTGAGACGAAAATGTATATTGCTAAATAACTACCTGTACTACAAGACCGAAATTTTTACCACTTATTCTGCAGATGTTTTTATTTATATTTAGGAAGATTTATGTTTGTAAGTAGCAACAAAAATGCGTAAAAAAATTGAGCTCATACAAAAAAATTTAAAACTTTGTACCCATGTAAATCTAGGACAAGATGCTGTTTTTTAATACAAATTATCGAGATCGAGAAAGAGACGAGAGCTGAGGTTTAGGAACGAGAATTTATTAAATACAATTTATCGAGATCGAGAACCAAAATTTTAACCTCATTGAAAGGAATATAATGTATATATGAGGATAAGTTAATTATGAATAAACACGTTAACCTTCTTTCTGTTTACTGTTGCTTACGAAGTTTATGAAAGATATTACAAATTAATACAATGTATCTCATAGGTATTTGTACTTTAACAGTTGACTATTGATTAATAACCCTTTACAATGCATATGCAACATATTAATTTCTATATAATTATATTTATTTCTAATTAAGTAATTAACTGCCATTATTTATTTTACTAAAAACCCAAGGTTTCATAATACTCAATCTCTACTATGCTAAGTTATTTCTCTTCCTTGTCAAATAAAATATTGCAATATCCTAAATCACTTCCCTGTTGAGTGTTTGGAAAACTTCTGTTTATCTGCTTTTCATTCTAATGTAACATACAAAAAAGAAGTTAACATGGGTAAGTTTTATAAAAAGACCCAAAATAAAACTCGAGATTTTAAAAACGTATCAAAAAATTTACGACTAAATCGAAAAAGTACAACCGAGAAATTAATTTTATTCTTGAAATAACCAGATCGAGTTATTCTTCTCATCACTGCTCAAAAGATTCGAGATCTTGCACTCCCCTAGCAACATATCGTCATCGACAAAACCCACTACGACGGCAAGAGCTTATACAGAATAGTCAGAACAAAGATGGCTTACTTGCTGGTACGATCTTAATGTGGCATTGATCGGGACAGGTACTTTATAATCAGGAATAGTTTTAGGGTTGAACAGCTGTTCCAGAAATTCTTTATCCTTTGCTTTCTGATTGACCAGATGTTGTGTCATGGAAGGAGGATTAGGTACACCACCGTCCAACGGCATCAGCTGTATCAGAGTGGCGAAACAATGCGTCGCTGCAAGTCTGACGGATGTGTCCTGATCGCTCATACGACCTGGAAATAACAAGAAACAAATTTAATGCATTTTCAAGTGTAGGCAATAGAAATATAACAGACTAGGGGAAACCCATTGGAACCTTCCACACACATAATCATGTTATGTTTTCTTTATAATAAAGGTGTAGGATTAATAATAACCCCAAAGCTAAGATGGTAAATAATGTTGAATGTTCAAATCAAATTATTTTGTATATTTTATAACAGCAGTTATAATAATTCGACCACGCAGCTGGACCGCTGACGTGAGTTGAGCAAATTTCCAAAATTAAGTTTATAGGCCTATGTTTTAGAGTTTCAATCAACAATTTGGGAAATAGGTCTACTCACGAAGGCGTTGAACAGCTGTCTGTGTGTACGTAATATATTAGTAGAATTTGTTTGCGCCTAGTGGCCCCGCGAGTTTGCACCACTTGGCTTCGAATCGGGTACTTGTATGGTAATTTACGTTTTGGTCGATTTTGGGGGAACCAAGCGAGCTATAAGGTCGCGTAAAAAAACAAAATGTGCAGAATAACATCCTACATTTATATTTTTAGAAAAAACTTTTAAAAAATTTCATTCTCGTAGTAAAAATCTCAAAAAATAGTTACTTCCGGTCAAAAAACGTACTTCCGGTTGTTGGATTTTTTTGGCTAACGAACTCGTCCGAGCGACGTAGACAACCAACATGTGTACCAAATTTGAACCAAATCGGACTTAAAATGGGGCTGCTAGAGTGCAAACACACATATATATTATATGAATTTTAATGACACCCGAAAACGTGTTCTGGGGACCATGATCGGTGCTCATTTGCTACTCCCGACCTTGGGTCTCACCATAAGGGCCACTGCAATAGCTCATTTTTCCTATGGAAATTCGCTAATAAAGGTTAAAAGAACTACCAGCAAAACCTAACCCAATCAGCTGTTAATGGAAATATTTGAGCAAACAGCTGTTTTATCTGTTATTTTATTCAATTGGTTGCTATTTTCATAAATGTAAAAATACATGTGTTGGTTCATCAGTCTAGGCCTAACCTAAGAATTTTTTCCAACTAAATTTACAAATATTGAAAATAAAAAATGTTTTTATCAAAATGAATTAAAGCCTATGTTACTCAGGGATAATGTAGTTCCAGAGATTACCCCCCCCCCCCCCCCGGCCCCTACATATATAGTAACGGGTGTAAGGAGTCATTGAGAAAACTCAAACAACAGTTCATACCGTTTGCAGTGCAATAAAATAGTTAAGTGAACTATTCATGCATCAATTATAATATACTGAATAAGCCCCACATTTTTCGTTTTAAATCTTACAGGTATTTCCATAGCTACTAAAAACGCACATTCAAAAATTTTCAGATCAATCTGAATGGGTTAGAATTCTGCTAGGAAAAATAATTTTATACTTTTTAGTCAGTTTTATAAACATTGCATATTTTTTTTTGGTTTTATTTTTTTGGTTGTAGAGTAAAAGAAATTGTCATTGTTTCGTCCAGGATACCATAACTGGGCTCCAGCACACGGACAAGGAGTTAATTAACTGGCTTCTTTGTGTGTTATGTATTTGTTAATCCCTCCTCAGCAGTATCTATTTTGTTTAAGCTTATTAGCAAATTTCCATAGGAAAAATGAGCTATTGCAGTGGCTCTTATGGTGAGACCCAAGGTCGGGAGTGGCAAATGAGCACCGATCATGGTCCCCAGAACACATTTTGGGGTGTCATTAAAATTCATATATATATAAATATGTATATATATATGTATATATGTGTTCGCACTCTAGCGGCCGCATTTTAAGTCCGATTTGGTCCAAATTTGGTACACGTGTTGGTTGTCTATGTGGCTCGGACGAGTTCGTTAGCGAAAAAAATCCAGCAACCGGAAGTACGTTTTTTGACCGGAAGTAACTATTTTTTGAGATTTTTACTACGAGAATGAAATTTTTTTAAAGACCTTCCTAAAAATAAAAATGTAGCATGTTATTCTGCACATTTTGTTTTTTTACGCCACCTTATAGCTCGCTTGGTTCCCCCAAAATCGATCAAAACGTAAAATACCATAAAAGTACCCGGTTCGAAGCCAAGTGCAAACTCGCGAAGCCACTATTCGCAAACAAATTCTACTAATATATATCGTACAAACAGACAGCTGTTCAACGCCTTGGTGAGTAGACCTATTTCCTAAATTGTTAGTTGAAACCCTTAAACATAGGCCTATAAACTTAATTTTGGAAATTTGCTCAACTCACGTCAGCGGTTCAGCTGCGTGGTCGAATTATTTAATTTTGGGTTTTTTACAAGTTTTTCATGATTGTTTTAGTTTACTTTGTTTATATATTTGTGTGCGAGTATTGTAAGAGGACAAGGATGGATTAATAAACAAATATTTGATTTGATTTTCATCCAGTTCTGAGCTACGTTTAAAGTCTCTAGCTCATTGGTAAGTTAGTTTAAAATCTAATTAAAAATGTATACCGAATTCAGACACGAAAGCGAGCTAGTGGTAAAACACGTGGTAAAAATAAATCATTGATATAGCTGGACGAATTGTCTGAAACTGAAATTATGTTAATTTTGTACTATAACATACACATGGGAGGGAATTGTTTTTTTTTTTTTTAAATCATCGTCTGGAAGTCTGAGAAGCATTTACCTAAAGCTCATAAGTAAATGGGATACCTTCAATCCCATACAGATACAAAAATTAAACATTTAATTTATACACACTACTGAAACAATAATAACAAAGAAATACATTTTTGAAAAATAGTCATTTTTAAGTGTTTTTCCTACTTCTCGGTAGAAAATGGTCCGATTGGGGTCTTTAAAAAAACATTTCGTAGGTTTTTAATTCTCTACAAATGTCCAATTTTAAGTATTGTGATCCATTCATAAAATTTTATAATATCAACGATAAACCCAAAAAGTCCTAATTTATTGTTATTTTTGTTTATAAAAAATGCGCAAAAGCTCATTGCCTGATAGTTTTTGTATTTCACATACCTATGTGCTACCCTTAAAGTCACTGTGGATGTAGCTTGCTGTTAACAAATCTATATCTGATTGGGCTAAAAGTTTGAGCAAATTTTGTATAAATATATAGCTAGTAGATTGTTATTCTTACCTAATAGTGGTACAATAAGCAGTACAATGTACGGTATGATGTCAAACTGTAATCTGTCTGTGATACAAGCTAAGCACTCTGCTGCTCCCTGGCGGCGAGTTAAAGAATCACTTGCACCAAGTAAAGGCACAACCTTGTCTACTACGGCGGTCATTACAGTGACAGAGTCTAGAGTTGCCAAGACAGCGATACAACGTGATGCCAGGTGTCGTACCGCTCTGTATGGGTGGGACAGGCACAGCAGTAAATGTTGTAGCACTGAAAAAATCTATGGACAAAAATAAATTAAACTGTTGTTACGGAGAATGTAATGAACTACTTCCCAGCATTATGAAATTCAACCGTAAAACTGAATTCCCAGAAAGGTAGAAGACTCTAACGCTTCAATTGATTTTAAATTTTAACATTGTAGCCTATGGATTAGCAGAAATTTACAAATAAATACTCGTGTGTTTTATAAACGTGTTTTTTTGTGTATTTGTACACGTGAACTGCATTCACCATTGTTTTTTTAAACATTAACGAGCTCCATATTCAACGATAAAAAATAAAACCTAATATGATCTGATGATGGGTTCACACAGCCCGAAACTGCAGCAATCGTTGAAATTAACAGTGGATTAGTGTGACACACAGGAAAAAAGGCTTCAGTTGAGTTCATGTTCAAGTTGGCCCGACAGTGAATGTATTGTAAAAATCTAGTGTATGCATTTTAATGACCCAGGAATGGTGAATAGTTTTAAAGAGATAACAAAGTTGTTTACATGTCTCAACAAATGTGACCAAAAGTATTAACGTAATGTGAGAGTTTTCTTGTTTTTCACAATGACAGTGTGAAGTCACACCTGAGTAAAAAGTTACTGTTTCAAGTTTAGTAAACAAAACATTCTATAAACAAACTAGTGGACCTGGCAATGCTTTGCTATTGCTTGATTTAATTTTATGGGTGATTATCCCATTTAAGCCCTTTTACTTATGTAATCGAATTACAAACTTTTTTTTATTACATATATTATTTCTCAAAGGTGTTTTCATTTGTGGTAATGCCATATCTAGCTTAATTCTTCATCAAAATTCATGATTCAAATATAATTTTAAAGCTTTTATTTCTTGCTATTGACAAAAAAATAGGCAAATAGCTTAAAACTTATGTTTTCGTAAAAAAAATAGATTAAAGAATTTTCATACGAAAGTTCCTAATGAAAGGCGCCATCTATTAACAATCTGTTTAACTAACGTAACAGTTGTTAGTTAAGATTGTTTACATTCTATATGCAAGTGTAATGTATTACACAAATGAATCAAATTCAACCAACGTAAATAAATAAACATAATTTACTTAATTAAATCAATTTATTAAATCAGGTAAATACTCACAACTTGTGAAATATTCGCACGGGTCAGCTGGTATTAAATAATTTTAGATTTATAGGTTGTAGGAATTTAGATAAGTTTCTTTTTATTTTATAGGGGTAGCTAGCTATCCCATTTATTTTTTGTTTGTTTGTAGTGACGATATTTTCTAAAAAAAAATCCTGCTACTAATATGTGTAAATTATGTAAGGGTTGGGGTTAATAACTCACCCCAACCACTTTACAATAAAACAAAATAAAGAAGAAATAAAACAAATAAATAAATGCAATAAGAATATTTAAAACAAAAGTAATTTTACAGAACATAGCTTGGGACATAAAAATAAAACTGCAAACGTAAAAGCAAACTAAGCATTATAGCACACGTCTAATCGAGCGAGGACAATGAACTATACTTTCCAGGTGGAACCATAATAAAAACAACCTAAAGGAAATCGAGTGGCCCAATCAAATAGTGACAAAATTAGGAAATCAACCAATAGTGAGGAAACAAAGAGACGTGGAAAGAAAAAGAGGGGAGGAAGAAAGAAATAATGCATGTCTTTAATAACGATTCTTCAAGGGGTAAAGACATGAAATTCAACAAAAGGGAAAATAGCATACAAAAAACCAAACACGTGTAATCGGTAGTAAAAGTAAAGTTCGGGAGTAATTCGTCAACAGAAATTCGGTAAATAGTGTGTGCGAGTGCGTGGGTGTAATAATTATTTAAAATCTTGTAGAGAGTGGTGTTGTGTAAAGGAAGGAGATTAATATGTGAGTAAATTGAATTTAACTAAATATTATTTTGTAAGACAGATTTCGAGGTTTAGAACTAACATTGAATCATATACCAAACAATTAAATATTATAGAATTATTAATTAATAAGCAGACCATTCTGAGTTAATTAATGACTTGACACTCAAGTTCATAAGAAATGGATTACATATATTTATATACATGAGCGGGTTCAATCATTCCTTGAAAGAGTTAGAATCAAGGTGTTGAAAGGGAGAAATTAGTGCTCAGAGTTTAAGGTAGAAATATTATGTGTTTGTATAAATGTAGAATGGGTTATTCAATATGTTAAGAGAGTGTCAATATCCTAACTAATTTAAATAATTTGTTAAAGTACTTTTAATGTTTTAAGAGCACCTGATGAACCATAAATAACGGGAATAATTTGTCAGTTTAATTTCAGGTATTAGATCATTTCAATAACTATAATTAATTCAAATCATTTGTCAGTGTAATTTCTTGTATAAAAATAAGGTGAGAAACCTATAATTGATTTAGGTAGTTTTGCCAAGGTAACCTCTGGTATTGAAAGAGTTTGAAGAGGGAGAGTTCATTAATTTATTAAACTTGATTTTGACTAAGAAAACTGTGTCTCTGTAATTGTTAATACCCTATACTTAGGAGTACTTCTCTAGCCAAGTTAAACATTGGTCCATAGTTGGACCTGGTGGACGCCCCCAAAACTTGCAAATATTATAATTCAAAATATCCTTTTTAAATTCAGAACATATGCAAAGTGTTCTCTCAGTAATCTCCCGAAAACCTTAATCTGAAATAAAACAACCTTACATGATAAAGTCGCCTAGATTTAAAAAAACCTTACAATTATGAAATTTCAGTAAAATTAGTTGAGTAGTTTTTGAGAATATAGAAAAAATAAATGGATTATTATTCAATTTTAAGGGTAGTTATTCCATTTCATCCCTTTGACTTAAGTTATCAAATTGCAAATAGTTTTGTATATCCCTTAAAAATAATATTACATAATTTTAGCTTCATAGCTTGTAGGAAGTTAGTTTAATTTATATTTATTGTATCGGGGTAGCAACCCTATTTCAAACCCTTCCAATCGTGAATCTAAACCATTAAGGGACCCACTCAAACACACCCAAAAGATTTCATCAAAATTGGTCCAGCCGTTTAGGAGAGGAGTTCAGTGACACACACACATACAGAAGAATGATACACATAAAGATAATAATATAGAATGAGACTTGACTATAATGCAAAGACCCATCTAATTAACTTGCAATCATCATCACATCTTCTTGTGTTGATGATGCATATTTACAAACTCTAATAACACCAACAAACTCTGTAAAATTCTTGTGGTTAAACTCTCTCGTGGCAAAATCATATTTTGGATATAACTGAAAAACTAAATAAAACTTATTTTGTAATACTGTACAACTTGCTATACAGTACCAATATAGCTATAACAAAAAGTCCAAAAAAGTGGTTTTTACAAAATATTTGTCTGTCTATACAAAGCCAGAGAAAAAACTAGTTAATCAATTTCGCAAAAATTTGCACCAAACATGTTAATTAGGCCTGTATAGTTGCATAAAAAAGGATTTGAAATTTTTTTGAAAAACAACCCTCTTTTTGGCAAAAAAAATCAGTTATTATTTTTTTATAAAAAAACGACTAACGATTTTGATAAAATTTGGCTTATTTGTAGCCCTTAATGTACCCTACCATATGCAAAAAACTGCATCTTTCTAAAAATTCTCGTTTAGCTAATAATAATAACTGATTTTTGGGAGTTTTTTGGCCAAAAGGGGGTTGTTTTTCCAAATTTGTCTAAACCTTTTTTCGTGCATCTATACAGGCCTAATTGATATGTTTGGTGCAAATTTGTTCAAAATCGATCAAATAGTTTTCTCTGTAGCTAATAATAATAATATTTATTAGTTACTCTCCTACTTTAATACAATTATGAAGTCACTGTGAATCTGTTTAATAATTTAATTATGTATGTGAGAAAGTATGTGCCAGTTTGTGGTCCCGTTTATTCAATTTAAATTGCTATGATTCTTGTAAAAGCATGCGATACTGTCTCTGCCCTATATCTATATATCAAATATATTTTGTTCTGTTAGAGCAAACTATTGTAGATTTCATTTTCTATAAAACTAAAAACATAAGATGACAATGTTTTGAGAATGCACCGAGTTATAGATGTATTGAAATAGATGTTCAATGAGTACTGTGTTGAATATAAACAATTAGAAACACTGAAGCCCCAACCACAAGTTTGGTAAATAACACTACCAAAGTTACCATCATCGGAGGATTGTAAATATAAACAGTTTATATTTAGAATCCTACGATGATGGTAACTTGGTTATCCAAATGTTCATCAGGGAACTAGAATAACTGTATCAATAAATATTTTTCAGTTTATTTTTGTAATGTTAATTACTGAACTTGGGGCTTTAGTGTTTTCTAATTGTATTGAAATATGCCATAAAATTCTGTTATTTTAATCAAATTTAAAAAGATGTTAACAACATATCTGTTGAGAAAACTGTGTTCATTCTGTCGAGGAGTGTATGCTGAAGAAATGATAGGATTACCTGTGGCAGTTTTGGAGGTGTAGTTTCTGTTAAAAAAATTGGTATGTATTTTAAAATTTAGTATTGTAGTGTTAAATCTTGAAGTTTGAGTATTGTAATTGAGTTTTGTATCGCATTGACGTGTCATCTGGCATTTGATATTAGACCTGCATGCGCTGTATTGAGGCGATTAATACATAATGAACGCTGTTTTAATGTTATCATTTGGCCGACAGTTTTCACAGCTGTAATTAAATTATTACTGGATTACGCTGGTTATTTTACATTAACTAGGACTTGATGTAATTAAAGGTCGTGCCAAAATCAATCGGTTAAACAATTCTAAAGATAAATCACAACTAGACGGGTAACGGAGCATTTAAGACGGTACTTGAGACTTAGCTTAAGAAGATTATTGGAATGTTTTTATTGTTAATTATGCTACAAACTCGTAGGATAATTATTGGTCCATATTTTTAACCCTTTTAACCCCGGACCAAAAAAATGGAATTACAAAATCTGTACGCATACATCACTACCAGAAAAATGTCGAAAATACCAGAGCCTTAAGAGGCTATTTGGAGAGTTTTGATAAAAAATGCATAACTTTGTTAATGTGTGTTATTGTTATGAGTGAGGACTCAAGTGTTACGCAATAAAAAAGTATTTATAATTATTTAAAGTTTTTTAACCCGCACCTTCTAAAAAATAATAATAATAATACAAAATAATTCGACCACGCAGCTGGACCGCTGACGTTGAGTTGAGCAAATTTCCAAAATTAAGTTTATAGGCCTATGTTTTAGGGTTTCAAACAACAATTTGGGAAATAGGTCTACTCACGAAGGCGTTGAACAGCTGTCTGTGTGTACGTAATATATTAGTAGAATATTAGCAATATATTAGCGCCTAGTGGCCTCGCGAGTTTGCACCACTTGGCTTTGAACCGGGTACGCTAGAGTGCGAACACATATATACATATATATATATATATATATATATATATATATATATGAATTTTAATGACACCCCAAAACGTGTTCTGGGGATCAAGATCGGTGATCATTTGCCACTCCCGACCTTGGGTCTCACCATAAGGGCCACTGCAATAGCTCATTTTTCCTATGGAAATTCGCTAATAAAAGTAAAACGTTTTTTGGGAGACTTTACAAAAGGAATAAGTAAAAATATATACATGGAAAGCTATATTATTTTCTGTATGTATAAAAAAATGTCTTTCTATATCAAATATCAAACTTTTTTATAATTTGATGCTACATGTAAAAAAACAGGTAAAACAAGATTTAGCATACTAAATAAAAAAAGAAAAAATTAAGTACTCACTAAATTTAAATTGTGGTATTCATTGATATAAATTTGTCTTCTGATAAGAACACAGAAATGTTTGTATTTACACTTATATTTATACTAAAAGTTAACTTTTAAAAATTACTAGGCTTAGGCCTTATTACAGACGTTCTTCAATAAGCATTCTGTATGACGTCTTTCTTAGGGCCATGTAATACGAGCGCTATAACCGAGCGCCAGCGTGGTCTGACGTGTTAATGACGCAGCACTATCAACGCCGAACCTGGTTATACCGAGCGCTATCAACACTAGCAACGTTGCAACCAGAGAAGTAAGAAATATTGAATTTGTCCTGGTTCTAGTGATTATCGGGTACGGTACTTCAAAATGACACAATGTCCGACACCAACTTGGCGCTATCAGCGCTCGTATAACATGGTCCTTATACCTAATGCAAGCAGTTCTATATCTTTATTCACACACTAAAACCAAAACTCACAATATTATAAACACGAAGAAAAATAATGTTGTAAGAACTTCACAGAAATAAACACAAGTAATCTACAGCTGAGCGTGCACAGTGTTGTAAGCAATGTTTCTAGTTTGTTATAGTGTGTTTAGCAAACTTGAAAATATTTAAAGTGGTTAATCATTCAATCGAAACAGTATATACTGCATACAACAATCACGGCTAGTTGTAAAATATTTTATTTATGCATGTTTACGAACAATAAATCAACATCGACGCCTAGGGTTTCTTGCACACACTATGGCGACGATATATCGTCACCCTTGGGTTTTTCGCGTAATTCATCAAGATATAGCCGCATGGGGTTCAAAGGGTTAAACACCGTGCATATTTATAAAGATATGAAATTAAAAAAATTATTTCTCTTTTAAATGTACTTATGGAATTGATGATGAGTCAACTCGGACTTACTTGTGGTAAAAGAGAAGGATGCACTACACTGCTTGTAACCTCCAACACTTGAAGACAAGAAACAAAGTCTTCAGCAGCACTGTCGTTATTCTTGAGTGTTGCAGGGTCTAATAAACAAAATACATACAATCAAAGGTTTAAGAATCTATAAATATAATAAAATCTTGTATGTCTGTTTGTGACGGCATCAACTGAAAATACCTGAACGTATAAAGCTGGGGTTTGAGCCATTAGCATTTCTTCGGAAAGGTTTAGGAGGAATCCACAATAGAAAAAAGTCAATTTGTTCAAAAGTTGTGACGTCATTAGTGACCAAAGACGACTATTTCGCCTTCTTTTGGGCACGTTTCTGCTTATAACTTTGGACCGGTAACGCCTATATTCAATTTGAGATACTCATTGGATTCAGCTCGCCGAGTTCTATCAAATGACCGAGCCGACTCTGTAGGTCGCATAGTTAAGGATGTAACGCTAACAGCCATGTAACAGAAATGCTATACGATGAAAAATAAATCAGCAGTTTCCCATAGTGTCTAAAGCACAGAGGTTTGGTCTAAATAAGTAAAATGACGCAATAATAATAATAAACATTTATAATTTTTGCATATATATAAATTCCTTAATGACGCAAAATAGTTACAGTAGGATCACTTTTAATAAATAAAAAGTAAAGAATAAGCAGACTATAAAAGTAGGTAAAATAAAAGCAGACTTAAAAAATATATTAACGTATAAACGTATGTAACGTGTGAGAACTATATAAGAGATTTTTTCAATGAGTAGTGCGGTTGAGGCGAACGGTGAAAAGAAACAGTTAATAAGGACAAGCAATGATTAAATTATAAACAGTTTAACAATACAAAAACAATGCAAAAACAATTTAAAAAAAAAAAAAAAAAAAAACATGTATAACAAGTCAGCATATAACAAGGCAAGTCACAATATCAGCGCATGTATCGAGATACGGAAGGCTTGGCACTAATGATCTATGTGAAAAACGGAACGGAACGGAACGGGAGAGAGAACGTTGGACAACGTTCTGGAAGGAATAGAACTCGAGAGAACTCAAGATGGCGTAGTGAACTGTATACGTAGCTGGATCCAGGTGGTGGAAAATTTGTTGAAAAATGTAATATTTTCTTTGAGAAAGCGACAAATGTTGTTGTAAAGTGAAGAAGAAGTACTTCAGAGTTACTGTAAACTTAGAAATCAAAATCGATGGTGTGGATTAAGTGATATTCGAATTTATAAGTTGACCATGTGCTTCGTCAAAAGGGCGCGAGTTGAACAGTTAGTGCTTCACATTTTATCGTAATGAAAAAGAAATCCTAGGTAAAAACAGTGCAACCGTGAGTAAAAATGGCCATTATTTTTAAGATTATAAGTCTGCAATTTTAAAATTATACAAATTTTAAGAGACAACTTAACTTCAACCTTACACTATTGCGTCATACTTTAAAGTAGATTAGGGCCTAGTTATAACTTGTACAGATTTATACATAAATGATTTGTTGTTAGTCTTTTGTAATCTTGATATGTTTTATTGTAAATAACCATTCTTTAATTATGTCAGAGTAAACGAATAGTTGTCTTGCCACAATGTTTTGAATTTCTTTATTGAGCCACGAATATCCAATTAGCTTGTACTTTAACAGCCAGGTATCCACCCCTGAGAAAATTAAACTAATTCAATAAATATTTCACAATAATTAATAATTATGGATAGACAGATGCCAATAGAGCATAAATGAAGTTATTTGTGGATTATTATAAATATTACGATTATTATTATAATTTTTTTTATTATTTTTTGAGTTAAATGAAGGTGGTATCAAGGTTTTTGTAAGTAAGGTGAATTAAAGTAAGGTGGAGCATAAGGTGTAATTCTACGTTGGAGTTAGGAGAGATGAGGTGGTGAGTTTTAGTAAATGGTGATTTTGTTATGGAAGTAAGGCAATAGGCCTAAGAGGTGTTTTTTGATGTATTAAGGTATTTTATGAGCGACGACTTCTGGTGTTAAGGTGAATAAATAAAAGAGGTGAAGGAGAGGTGTTAATGATTGTTGAATAATCCACATATAACATTTTATTTTTGATTTGAACATTTTTTTTATTTTTGAACTTTTACCGAACCCCAATTTTTTTTAACACTTTATACTTATAGAATATCTTTTATTTTTTTTTTTTTTGCAACGCATAACGTTGCAAGGAGTTATAGCACAAAAAGTGCGAGTTTTTCTTAAACATTTTGGTTTATCGACTTTCTAAACGGCTGTAGCTTTTCAACGACAGATTTTAGAAAAATCTGACACCAACGTGGCCATTGGAAATTTAATTCTCTACAACTTTCATATTTGACATTTTTTCTCCGACGTGATCTAAAGTACTCAAAAATGCAGAAAACATTTGATAGTTTTGCTTTAAGGGTCTGCTCCAGTAAAAATAAAATGGATTTTTATCCCATAAGAGCAATGTTAAATTTCAAACCATTTATTTCGTTTACTTTTTATCATAAAATTGTTTGCAAGGTCTCATTTTAAGCATAGTCATAATACGCATCCGTCTTGCAATTTACATTTTTTTAAATTTCTTTCATTTGTCAAGTAACTGACATTTTGTAAGTACAAAGTTTGAATTTTTTTCCTAACACAATAAAAAATTAATAATGAAAAATAATTTGCAAGCCGGATCCGAAATTTTATAAAGAATATTCAGTTTTTTTTTTTCAACACTCAATTACAAAAGATAGACTTATAAAATGGTTTCAAATGAGGCAATGTCAAAGCGTTCAGCTGCAAGAAATTGCACTGTTTAGATAGGGATACAGTGATACCGGAAGTGCGTTTCCGGTTGATTTCTCGTTTACTGGAGCAGACCCTTAAGGTATTGTCAGCCGTTACTGCACGTGGACAAGGTCATGGGTATACAATAACACTAACCAAAACTATTAAGGTCCAACTTGTCCATGAGGTTGACAACTATGGACTCCCACAGTTTGGGCAGCTTCGAGGGCAGCTCACTTCCTAAGTGTGAAGTTATGGCAGTTAAAGCAAACGTAGCTCCTCTTCTTTGTATCCTGTTTAGTTTTTGGTTCTGAAAAAAAAAAAAAAAACAACAAAATATTAGATTCACATAAGGCAATTCTAATACGACACAAAACTCAAAAGTAGCTCAAATAATTAATGGGTTGGCACATAATATACAACAATATGTTCAGTAATGTAAGAATTCTAAAAGCTTGTAGAAATCATTGACGCAGAGGTTGCATGTTCTAGGTCATACAATCTCGTTGTATCTATTGGAATAAGTATAAACACAAATGGCCCTAGTGTTCATAAAACGTCTATTAAAAGTTCCAACTTTACACACATTAGCCAGGCCATTTAGTCTGTAGCCATTCCCACACATAAAGATAAAATATTTAAAAGGCATTTGAGACGAGCCCTTCGCTACAAGTACCGACAATGGTACCTTGGTGATAGCATGTCTCCTTTTTGGAAGTATCCTTCAGCTCCTCGTGAAGGCTTCAGTACCATATCAGGATTCCAGTGGTGAAGGAATGACTTAACCAATGTAAAACTTGTATACAGAGTGTCCCATAAGTAAAGTGTCAAACTTCGGGGAATGGTTCTATGGGTCAAAATAAGAAAAAAAGTTCATATAAACACAGAACCGAAAATGCTTCGTTTCCTAGAATCCCCCGTTTTGTTTTTTGTACAAAATAACTCTTATCTAGAGAACGGTTTGACTGATTGAGTTCAAACTTGGCATGAAGTTTAACCTAACAATGATATATTTCAAGAAAAATAATCGATTCTATCCAATGATGCTTTTCAAAATGGCGGCTGTTTGAAAATTTCATACCTAAATTACTCAAAAACAGTATATTTTAATAAAAAGTGTCAAGACACCTTTTTTGTAGCCCTTTTGATTCCCTATCGGATGGTGAACCTGTCAAAACAATCGGATGAAGGATAATAGTTAAGTTAAAGATAATGACAGCAAATGTACATACAATATAGCTATGTTTGCCGTGTCAGTATAGGATGACGGGTTGAATAAACCAATTATTACACATAACTCAACTATTATCCTTCATCCGATTGTTGTGACAGTTACACCATCTGTAAGGGAACGAAAAGGGCTACAAAAAACGTGACTTGACATTTTTTGTTAAAATGTACGGATTTTGAGTAATTTAGGTTTGAAATTTTCAAAAAGCCACCATTTTGAAACTCATGATTGGATTTAATCGTTTATTTTTCTTGAGATAAATAATTGTTAGGTTAAATTTTGTGCCAAGTTTAAACTCAATCAGTCAAACCGTTCTCTAGATAAGAATTATTTTGTAAAAAAAAGTGGCGGATATCTAGAAAACGAAGCGTTTTCGGGTCTGTGTTTATATGAACCTTTTTTCTTATTTTGACCCCTAGAACCATTCCATGAAGTTTGGCACTTTACTTATGAGACACCCTGTATTTACATAAGGTGTACATTCTCTGCTGACTTGGAGGTATCTGCTATAGACGTAGGGAAAATGATTTAGTCACTGACAAATTTGATGACTATTTCCCTCATATAAATGAAAAACATATAACGCCTTTTTTTTATTATTTAAAAATCAAGCAAAAAATCAAGTAAAAAAATGGCTAAATGTTCTCTACGTCCAAGTTGTTAGCTCTGGGTAATACGAGAATTTTCTATCATTTTATCGACTAATACAAAAAACTAAAAATTATATTATACAAAGTTTTAAATATCTAAACATAATTAATTTGCTAGGGGTTATTTTGTGAGTAGAACTCCTCCTAGAGTTTTTAACCGATTTTGATGTTTTTGGTGTCATTTTACAGAGCTCACTCTGAAGTTGTGCTTCCCTTAAAATGAGCTCAATGTATGTTAAGGGGCTTCGCCCCAGTGGCCCTCAAAGTTGCCATGTTAATCTTATGGAAGGTCAATCTTAAGGAAGAAGAAGAAAGATTTCTTTTGATTTTATCAGGGGCACAAAAAACAGCTGTTCGTATGAAAAGCTTAAAACAGCTGATTTTGATCAACAGCTGATTATGATCAACAACTGATTTGGATCAAAAACTGAATATAATTTTAGGTTAGGTAAATCAAGCAATAGCGAAGCATTGCCCGGTCCACTAGTTTATATTAATAAACTAGAGGCTTTGCCCCTGTGGTGACATATAGCGATGCCAATGTAAACCACAAAATCACTAATTTTGTACATAATTTTTATATTTTTTCAATATGAATTTTTACAGAAATGATGATTGATTAGGGCAGAGGCACTTGGATCTAAGCTCTGTGGTGAGGGTAGCGGTGACCTGTACATAATGTAAAGCACGCAATATCCGCAAAATCCCTAATTTTGTCCATAATTTTTCAATTTTTTAACAGGTATTTGAAATATTTTCGGAATAACAAATAGCCTAAAATATTCTCTGAAACGTCCTCTACATGTTAATGAAAGTTTTGTCAAAATCGGTTCAGCCATTCCGGAGATTAGCCCAGACAAACAGTCAGACAAACAATTTATAAATGTGTGTTTTGCTTTTGGTAATGTGTGAATAACCCTATGAGATTAGAAAAATGATTATATTTTGAAATCACAGGCAAGCACTTCAACTTTATTTATATGTATAGAAAATTCTATTGAAACAGACGATGAGTTCAAGCCCATACTCCAGGCATCTCTAGTAAATAAACTCATCACAAGGTCCAGTTGTATTTACAAACAGGCAGATTTCAACAAAGGCTGTAGAGTATTTATTTACGTCTGCAATAGAAGTTACAAAACTTTACATTATGATGTAACACTAGGCCTACTAAAACATTAGCCAACTGTAGGTTTGGATCAGCTGTTATCTATTGCGACATCAATATTGGTTAATTGCTGTATCTGTTGAGGCACATCTAAGAATATCAAGTCGTAGAAATTAACAACTCGGAGTAATTAAACTATATTTTGAAATCAAACATTTTCTATTACAGGGTGTCTACCTGATCATAAAAATTTAATTTATTTACTTTTAGAGACCTTTAAATAGAAATTTGGTGACCTTATATTCAAGCAAATCAAAATATATATTGTCTTACATAAATGCACAGGTATAAGAATAAAAATCTCGAATCATACAGGCTAGATGCAGTACGACACTATTTGTTTTCCAACACAGAAAATATGCCATTAAATAAATATGAACTAGAGTAGTATTGTACAAATAATCCGGATCCATATTTCAAAAGATTCATTTGTCCCCTTTCTGGTACTAGGATAGCTCATTTGCTAAGTAATAGTTTAAGAACTGGTTTATTACGATTCGCAGAACCTCTATTACAGTAGAGTCTAGCTATTTCTAACTAATTGGGACCTAACACTGTGGGGAATTCGGAAGTATGTGCGGGGACATCTGCTAGTGTCCATTCTATACAGCGTTGATCCGATCGGAGGAAAGCGAGGAGGAGGTGAACGCTTAAACTGAACTCGTATCACACGTAGACGCGGCAAATGCTCTTGACCTCTCTAGTGTAAGAAAGAGTTATTGCAGCCATTAAAAAATATAATTGATTGTTCATTTAGGACAGGTGTCATTTCAAATAGGTTAAAAGTGTCTTTGGTAAAGCCACTCTTTAAAAAGGGTGACCCAAAAAAAACTAGAAAATTACCGCCCAGTGTCTTTACTATCAGGTTTTTCAAAAATTCTGGAACGCATAATGAAGAGAAGATTGATGCAATTTGTTGAGAAGTTTGAAATCTTAATAGATGCGCAAAATGGTTTTAGATGTAACAGATCAACGACAACAGCACTGTATCAATTTGTAAATGATATTTATAAGGTTTTTGAAGAAGCAGAAAATGGTCTAGGTATTTTTTGTGATCTAACGAAAGCTTTTGATACAGTTGATCACTCTATTTTATTATATAAATTAGAAAAATGTGGAGTGAGAGGCTTGGCTAATAATTGGTTTAAGTCATACTTGGAAGATAGATCTCAAATCGTAGAACTAACACAACACAACATGGGATATGTGACCAAATGCAGATCAAATTTTTTTGGATTGAAATATGGTGTACCTCAGGGATCAGTGCTGGGACCCATTTTATTTGTAATATGCAGGGTGTCCCGTAACTCTCTGGACAAAGGTATATAGCGTTATTGCTTAGGTCAAGACAAACACATTTCACTATAGGACCATGGGTCTCTGGTGCCTAGTTTTCCGTCTGACTGTCTGTATGTTTTTTTTACAAAAACATTCATAACTCCTTAACTATTTGAGCTACAGCATTGAGATTCTCCAAAAATGTTCATCTTATAGGCCGCTATCTTTGTGCCAAATGTAAATGAAAATTCTTAAACCGTTTCAAAATGGCGGCCTTTCTAAATTTTCAAACGAAAATAACGAAAAAACTAGCGCTTTATCGAAAAAATGTCAAGAATAACTTTTTTTAGAAAATTTAATTCCCTATCGATTGGTTTTTTATTTTTTTTAATCGGTTGGAAAATAACAGACTTATGGCAAGATAAATCAAAAAATTTCCACTTTTCTCTATTTAAACAATGCTAATACTCCTTTTACATTGTTTAAATATCTGTTGCTAAGTAACATTACTTTTATTTTAAAATAAATAAAAACCAACAGTGATAATGTAAACATTTTTTGTAATTATTAAATACAATTGGACAATACCTTATGACCCTTCTTTATTTACAATAAGGACTCCTTTATTTACAAAAACTGTTCAAAATGACGGCCGTCAACTCGGTTGCATAATCTAAACCGATCAATCATGGATCGTTCAACACGTCCAAAAACTGGACCATCTTCTTTTATTATCGCGGCTGCTTCAACCACTCGAGCTACTAAGTCCATCTCACTTTCTACAGGTGAGCTATAAACTAATTGTTTCATTGTGCCCCAAAAAATGTAAAAGGAGTATATTAGCATTGTTTAAATAGAGAAAAGTGGAACATTTTTTATTTATCTTGCCATAAGTCTGTTATTTTCCAACCGATTAAAACAAATAAAGAACCAATCGATAGGGAATTAAATTTTCTAAAAAAAGTTATTCTTGACATTTTTTCGATAAAGCGCTAGTTTTTTCGTTATTTCCATTTGAAAATTTTGAAAGGCCGCCATTTTGAAACGGTTTAAGAATTTTCATTCACATTTGGCACAAAGATAGCGGCCTATAAGATGAACATTTTTGGAGAATCTCAATGCTGTAGCTCAAATAGTTAAGGAGTTATGAATGTTTTTGTAAAAAACACATACAGACAGACAGACGGAAAACTAGGCACCAGAGACCCATGTTCCTATAGTGAAATGTGTTTGTCTTGACCTAAGCAATAACGCTATATACCTTTGTCCAGAGAGTTACGGGACACCCTGTATATAAATGATATTTCAGAACATATCAAATCTGTAAATTTAGTTTTGTTTGCTGATGACACCACTGTCATTGTTAAAGATAAATCTTATAAAGAAGTGCAGAAAACAGCAAGCACAGCTGTTAAAGAGTTAGATAATTGGTTTCTTAATAATAAATTGACTTTAAATATTGGAAAGACTCATTGTATAAGGTTTCAAAATAGAAGTAAATCTGCGGTAGCAGCAAGTGATTTTCATATTGGAATAGGAAATCATAAAATTGATCTAACTAGGACAGTGAACTTTCTTGGAGTGATTATAGATGAACAGTTGAACTTTAATAAGCACATAGAGAAACTTAATTAAAGCTAAGCAAGCAATGTTATTTGTTAAGAACTATATTATGTAATATTGTTAGCCGAGAAGTTGTAAAGATGGTATATTTTGCTTGTTTTCATTCCCTGTTAAATTATGGTGTTATTTTGTGGGGGAGTGCTCCAGCAGTGGAATCTGTGTTAAAAATGCAAAAAAAAAGCAATTCGGGTTATTTGTTGTGTACCTTGTAGAACATCCTGTCGGCCATTGTTTAGAAAACTTAATATTCTTCCATTTCCATGTATATATATGTATGAATGTATATTGTTTGTAAAAAAATGAAAGTAAATTTTACAAAAATTCTGATATACATGGGCATGATACCAGAGCTAAAAATAGTCTCCGACCTCAATTCTATGCCAAATGCAAAACAAAAAAAGGTGATGATTCTGTAGGATTGAAATTTTTTAACAAATTACCTCTAGTCATTAAAAAAGAGCATGATCCTGTTAAGTTTAGGCTTAAACTAAAATAATTTTTTCTTAGAAAGAATTATTAGGCTACTCAATATGTGAGTATTTGGAAGACTTGTGCCCCTGATTAAAAGGGAAAATCTTCTTGCTTTATTTAGTTACTTAATCTATATTAATAATGTCTGATATTGTTGATTTATTCTGTTTATTGGTGTATTGTATTATTTATTTGTTGTAAGTTTTAATGTGTAAAGTACTAGCCCTGAAATGTTTTGTGTTGTTCTCTGCTGCAGGCTATATCTGATTTTCACTGCAATTTGTATTTATTGTTCAGACTTAGTTTTAGTTTAAATAATTCATAAAATGACTGAAGGTTATACAAATGTATTTTGTTTTTGCGACCTGTAAATAAAAAAAATGAAATCATCCGGGATTATTTCCTTCCGTTGCGTTACGATTCTGATTTCTTCTAAAAGTAGAAGGGAAGGGATAAGTCGTTCGAACTGTCCGTTTTGTCATCCTGCAGTCTGTCCGTCAGTACCGCATTATCTTGAAAAAGATGAAGAAAAAAATTCCCTAAAGATAACGAAAACGAAGGAGAAAAACGGATGAAAGCAACTGGCAGGTGACAACAACACTACTAGTGCCTCGCTGTTGTATCTCATCTTTCCTTCTTTCTGAAGGACATGATATCTGTTTCACCGGACGCTTGTTGCAGTAGCTTTCTTCCCGCAAAACGGATGGAAAACGTGACCACGAAGGAAACAAAACCAGCTTTCGTTCCAATTTGGTTTCAGGTGCTTTCATCGAGCTTAAGCTCTATGTATTTAACTTATTTGTATAACAATAAATGTACGTTTTTTCACAAACGTCTTTTTAATTTCTCCTATTTTTATGTTAAAAAAGTCGGTATTTTTTCTGAATTCTGTTCAGAATGGGAGGATTTTCGGAATAGCGGGATTCTACTGTATTTATTATTCGTATCGATTAAATGAACGGCTCCATCAAGTGAACTAGAAAAATTGAACTGTACTTTCAAAAGATTCGAACTTTGAATCAGGGTCGGCACACATTTTATTTGGGCGATTCGTACAATACAGTGCAAACTGTGGGGTGTGGGAAATTCTATTTTAGGCAGGGGAAAAATAGGTGTCCTTCGACAACGCATCTTGATTTTATGGGACTTGTAGACACCCTGAATCAGCAGAAGCAAATTAGACTTTTGATTCCTGAAAAATAAGTAAAAGCTGGAAATGATTCTAATCCACTTTGGGCATCCCAAATAAGAGATGAGTTTGCAACAGTTTCTGAGTTAATAACTTTTAGAAGCCTAAACATGTGAGATTACGGCACTGTTATCAGTTTTTCATTTAGAACTTGGAAATGACTTACCCTATGGAAAACGTCACCCTATAATGAATTAAAGAAGACGAAATTTCGAGTGTAATGAGTTCTTAAACCTTAACCTTTGGTTTTAAAAATCCAATCTAGCCCTACAACCTGAGTTTTTTATGTTATATCTATTATTCACTTTGATTTATCTTGTATGCAGATGTTTTTTATTCATTTATATAAGCCTAATCAAATTTTTTTTATAAAAAAAAAAAGCATATAGCCTACAGATAAAAAAATGCGCCTGAAAAATTATCAATAGGGTTGAAGAAGGAGATGGACAGGAGTGAGTTTTTATTGCAAAAAAAAATTGTAATAATAAAAATTTGTTTGATCTACTATAAATCGCATCAGCGTCTCATCAAAAAATAATCCATTTCAGGAGAATTTTCGTCTATTTGTACGTTTGGATTTAGTCCAGAATCATTACCACTAAAATGCTGCAGTATCGGTTGAAAATTAGGATAATTATTGTATTGGTTTTATACGCTAGTACTGGGTTCATGCGAAGCGATATCATCGTTATCTTGTGCATAAAAAAATGTTCACTTTCCTGTTCCTCTTCAATGTCAGATTCAGCAATTGTAAAGAACAGTTCGATTTTATTCCTTATACGACAATAACTAGCCGTTACACGTGTAAACGGAATCAAAACATAAAGTCATAAACCAGGGTAACTATAGAGACGCACACCGAAGTAAACTGCATTCATGGAAGTCGTGGATTTTTTTAAACAATGGACCGTTAAATTTTGTTTAAAAATTCAACTTCTTAAAAAAAATAACAGACAGCATTACTAGTATTAATTTACTAGTTTAATTTTGCGCTAAATACAGCTTCTTTGAAAAACCGCAGATAGCGTTAGTAGCATTTATTTCGAAAGGAACAAACATGTACGGACGTAGTACTTTAACAGAAAAATACAAAACGTACCCGAACGTGCGCAGTCTGTTACGGAGGTTTAACCGCAAGTGACCTTGTAAGTTCGTATTACTCAAAAGCTTTAACTCGGTTCATCCACAGGAGATTGTTCGTTTCCGTTTTCATTGCGTAGATGTGGGTGGAGTAATACGGACCCCTGAAAGTGCGATTGGGGAAATTTTTTAGTGCTTAAACATTTTCGGCACCCCTGGTCTTTACATTGTTGAGTAATGTGCAAAATTTCAACTCGATCGGTTAAGTCATTTGAGAGATATAAATTATTTAGTAAAAGCAGAACAGAATGGCCTATAGAAGCGTTACTGTAAATAAACAGGAATTCCACTGCTCATGAATATATAAAGCAATCAGTGAGAGATTAAGTGTATAGTTTATCAAGTTCAACTTCTGAAGTCAAGGATCAAGTGATGGATGTTTAATTACTTCCTTATCCATATTAGATAGTAAAGTGAATAGTTTGTATGTAAACATTTGCCTAAATAACTGCTTATAAACTTTTCATAATGTGTTAAGGAGAGATTCACTACTTAAATTCAAATAATAGGATATTTTTCAAATTTTCATGATTTTATACATACAGTAAAAATGTCTGTCTGTCTGTTTGTGACGGCATCGACTAAAAACGGCTGAACATATAAAGCTGGGGTTTCAACCGTTAGACGCAGCATTTCTTCGGGAAAGAAATCCCGAAATTCTTTAGGAGAAATCCAAATTTGAAAAAAGTCCATTCGTTCAAAAGGTGTGACATCATTATTGATTAAAGACTATTTCATCCTATTTTGGGCACGTTTCTGCTTATAACTTTAGACTGGTAGCACTTATATTCAATTTGAGATACTCATTGGATTCAGCTCGCCGAGTTCTTTCAAACGGCCACCGAGCCGATTCTATAGGTCGCATAGTTTAGGAGTTATAACACAAAAAGTGTGCATTTTTCTAAAACTTCTTGGTTTACAGACTTTTGAAACAGCTGTAGCTTTTTAACGGTGGGTTTCAGGAAAATCTGAGACAACCTTGGCTATTGGTAATTTACTTCTTTACAACTTTCATATTAGAAATTTTTTCTCTGATGTGAACCAAGGGGTCTAAAATGCAAAAACGTTCGATAGTTTTGCTTTAAGGTATTTTCGGCCGTTTTCACAAGTGGACAAAGTAGATACAGCTAGTATATTATATATATACATAAAATTGTTTAAAATATCCAGTAGATTGTTAAGATTGCAACATGTAGTTTGTGTTTAGTTGCAATATTTTGGTTGAATTAAAAGTGAAATATTTCTCAATGACTGTTAACTAATGGACTACTGACACATCATCTCACGTACAAGTATTCACTATCTCACATTTTATCTGCTATTATATATTATCGATTGAGAAACAAGGAGTCACAAAGTCATACAAGGGTAATTACAAACGATAATGTTATCAGTTGGAGAAGATAACAGGGCGCTGATAATCTAAGTTGGTCACTTGCGAAATGCTGTATCGAGTGATTTATTTCTAGAAAATGTGAAGTTGAAGGTTTCTAACATTTCAAATAAAGCCAGAAAATTAAAGTTATCTATCGAGTAGAACCTATTGTCAAATGAAAACTGGTGGGAAGGTGGTTTAAAGTTTAACCACTTTTACAGCCTCTAACTATTTCAGTGGCTTTTATAGTACGGAAACCAAAGGTCATGGAATTTCACCACTTTTAGAGATTTGTAAATCCTAGCAACACAGGTTTGTCTGTCACAGACGATTTTCTACAATACGGAAAAAGATATCACAATGTGATTTAGTATAGTTATGAAACATGAAAACCCAAGTGAGTTCCAGTAATCAAAACTAAAAACGAATTTTGGGGCAGAGTTTTGTACTCCAAAAATAAATATAACACCATCGTGTGGGGTGTCATTTTAAAGGGCTTTATTTGACTAAGTATACAAAAAAATTTCTGTTATTCAAAGTTTTCAAGATATTCCAGAAAATATTGTTTCAAAACCCTTTCCCTCTATCACAGGAGAAAAAGTGATGAACAACTATCGCAAACACTCAACCTATGGTAGGAATCTCTCTATTTAAACAGGGTGTATAAAAAAAACCTTTCAGGACTTTAGGATATGATTCCTCATACAAAAAGTAAGAAAAAAGTTCCTATAAACATAGGTCCGAAAACGCTTCGTTTTCCAGATATCCGCCATTTTGTTTTTTGTACAAAATAATTCATATCTAGAGAACGGTTTGATTGATTCAGTTCAAACTTGACAAGAAGTTTAACCTGACAATGATATACCTCAAGAAAAATAAACAATTAAATTCAATCATGCGTTTCAAAATGGCGGCTGTTTGAAAATTTCAAATCTAAATTACTCCAAAACCGTACATTTTAACGAAAAATGTTAAGACACCTTTTTTGTAGCCCATTTGATTCCCTATCGGATGGTGTAACTGTCAAAACAATCGGATGAAGGATAATAGCTAAGTTAAAAGGTAATGATTGTAGTATTTACTGTGTTGGTATAGGATGCCGAGTTGAAAAAACCAATTAGTACACATAACTTAAGGTTTTGGAGTAATTTAGGTTTGAAATTTTCAAACAGCTGCCATTTTGAAACCAATGATTGGATTTAATCGTTTATTTTTCTTGATGTATATCATTGTCAGATTAAACTTGAAGCCAAGTTTGAACTTAATCAGTCAAACCGTTCTCTAGATATGAATTATTTGGTACAAAAAACAAAATGGCGGATATGTGGAAAATAAAGCGTTTTCGGACTTATGTTTATAGGAACTTTTTTCTTACTTTTTGTATGAGGAATCACATCCCAAAGTCCTGAAAGGTTTTTTTTATACACCCTGTATATGGTTTTGTTCTGACTGACATAGAATCAACTACTGCAGGCAAAAATGTGAAAGTTTGAAGTTATATTGTTATGGGGCCATAGACGAACACTAAGAAAGCATTTTTCAAAATTTTGATTTTAAAGTGTAAAATAGTGGGCTCACTCCCAGCCCAATAACAGATAAATTAGCTGATTCAGATCAAAAACATGTTTGTTGAATCCATTTTCGTTCACAAGTTGGTTGTTACAGTAATAAAAATTTAACTGCTTTCAATAAATGTGTTTTGGTTCAGTATAGGCCAAATAAGTTTTTGATCCAAATCAGCAGTTTTATTTATAATATGTAACATCAGATGTTTCGAATTGAATTATAAACCCCCCCCCGCTTTGACGCTTTAAAATTAAAATTTTGCAAAATCCTTTCTTACTGTGCATCTATAGCCCCCATAAGATTATACCTTTATAAAAGTAGTTTTTGTTCTACGCTGATTCTATGTCAGTCAGGACAAAGCCGCTTATATATATATATATATATATACTAGGGGATACCCCTGCATGCTCCACACGCCAACCCCCCAGCCCTTCTAAAAACATATGTTATGTTTTATTTATAATAAAGGTGTAGGATTAATAAATAACCTCAAAACTAAGATGGTAAATAATGTTAAATGTTCAAATCAAATTATTTCTTATATTTTTTAACAGCAGTTATAATAATGGTGAAAAGAACCAGCAAGGCTCAGGTGTACACTTTAAAACCATAACCTAAAAGCTAGAAATACAAAAATAATTGCTTCAAACTTATAAATCAGCTGTTAATGGAAATATTGGAGCAAACAGCTATATTATGTTATTTTATTCAATTGGTTGCTATGGTAATAAATATAAATACATGTGTTGGTTTATCATTCTAGGCCTAGCCTAAGCATTGTTTCCGACTAAATTTACAAATATTGAAATAAATAAAGGTTTTTATCGAAATGAATTATAGCCTATGTCGTTGTTCACAAAACCTATCTTAAAAGATAGAAATCCAAATATTATATAATAGTTGTTTGAAGTTTGAAATCAACTAATAATGGAAATATTATAGGAAAAAGTTTACAACAGCTGTTATTATTATAGTTCATAAACATATGTAATGGCGCTTGCATTTTTGTTAAATATTGAGCCTATTTTTTGTTGTTTTTGTGTTTATTAGATGCTACAGTTTTTTAAAAAGTATATAAAAACACTCGTGGATTCGAATGGAATATTGTGTCCAAATTTCAAAGCAATTGGTGAAGAACTTTCTAAGATTATCGATTTTGAACAAACGCACATTTACATTTTTATTTATATAGATAGATACACGGAAGTACCAGCTGATAAGGTTAGCCGTAGGTCAACGATCTAACACCTAGCTCTGCTATACAATTGTGTTTAAACCGTATGACATCAGAACATTAGAGCCTATATGTGAAATGGCTAAGAATGTGTTAAAACATGATGAGTATAGGAATTAGATGTGTTATGCTAAAAAGCATTGTGTAAATAGGTCAAGTGGTCTGTTTCACAAACAAACAGCAGAAGTTTCAGTTTAACTAAAAAACAAACTTCCACTTAACAAAATGCATCATCCAGACTAAAATATCGTTATTTCATTTAATTTATACTGTACTAGAGGACTCACTTCGCTCACCAACATCTGAGGACACTCATGCCTAAGCCAATGCAAACAAACTTTTGCATACTCTAATATTTTCATGGAAATTGCCATTGATTAGAACTGAGGCACTTGGATCTAAATAGGGTCGTGAGAGTAGCGGTGACCAACACATGGTGTAAGAAAGAGATCGAAATAGACCCAACAATTCCAATTATGGCATGCGTTGTAATTTCACCATCAATAACCAACATTTTCAACAAATTTTGATATTACCAACTAAAGGAAACAATATAATATGTAACACCAGATGTTTGACTTATACAGTAAGCCTTTTGTTTGCTTTTATCCAACCTAAAAAAAAAAATAGTTGTGAAGAATAATTACCAGATTCTAAATTTGCCAAGTTGGTTGCTATGGTTATAATAACTTAACTGCTTTCAATAAACGTGTGTTGGTTCAGTTTCAGGCCAAAAATTTTTGATCCAAATCAGCTGTTATATTTATAATATGTAACAACTGCAATAATTTGAATTTAATTATAACACAGTAGGCCTAAGCATTTTTTTTTAGTTTTTTACTTTCTCCACCCTATACGTAGTATATGGAGAAAGTATTGTTTTCGTAAAAATGTTCGAATTTGAATTTTCAGTTGAATTATCTGTGCTGGTGCTACCTGAACCCAAAAATATTTTTAGTGGATTTTTTTGTTATGGTGCTCCCTGAACCCAAAAAAGTGTTTTTAGAGTGGTGCCTGTCTGTTAGTCTGTCTGTATGTATACACGACCAGAGAGGACACTATTGGTCCGATTTTCATGAAATTTGGTATGTAGGTACTAAACCCTAATATCTCCAAGTGTTTTTTTCGTTTTTTGGAAATTTGAATTTTTAAGGGTAATTTACCCCTAAAAACTCATAAAAAACGACAAAAATGCAAATTTCTCAAAAACGGCTCTAACGATTTTGATCAAATTTTCAGTATTTATAGTGCTTAAGATGCCAAACAAAATGACACCACCCGCTTTTATCAAAACTTCGGCGTTTTATAATTATGGGGAAATGTTTTAAAATAAACAAGTTTGTGTTGTCAATCTAGCATCGCGGCGGCAGCCGCACGGGGTAGCACCACGGTAGCGAGCACGGCCAGTAATTCAAAGGTCGCGCGATCTAATCCCGCCTTGGACAATCATTTTTTTATACGATTGACGTATGTAGAATATTATTTTTTTGTTTTGTTCTAAAAAATAGTAAATAAAATGATTAAAAACAATATTATTTTGACTACAGTAAGTTGGGAGAAAGTTGGTGTCAGTTAACTGATACCGTTTATTGTGTTTGCTTTTATTAGCGAATTTCCATAGGAAAAATGAGCTATGCAGTGGCCCTTATGGTTAGACCGAAGGTCGGGAGTAGCAAATGAGCACCAATCATGGTCCCCAGAACACGTTTTTTTGTAGTCATTAAAAAATCATATATATATGTATATATTTATGTATGTATGTGTGCGCACTCTAACGGACGCATTTTACGTCCGATTAGGTCCAAATTTGGTAAACAGGTTGGGTTAAGTCGCTTGGACGAGTTCGTTAGCCAAAAAAATTGACCGGAAGTAGACCAAATTTTTGACCGAAAGTAACATTTTTTTTTAGATTTTTCGTACTAGAAATAAAATTTTCTTTAAAAAAATAAACATATGAAATAATTCTGCACATTTTGTTTTTTTACACGACTTTATAGTCCATCTGGTTCTCCCGAAAACAATCAAAACGTAAAGTACCGTAAATATATCAGAATTAAATCCAGGGCTTTCACCTTGGTGACCGATGGCAATATATTTGGTACATGCTGGCAGCACCTACGTGAGGCGATCAATTTCCCAAATAGTTGTTTGAAACCCAAAAAACATGTATACATTTAATATTGGAAATTCGCTCAACTCGCGTCAGCGGTTTAGCTGTGTGGTCGAATTATTTTTCATTGAACACGTAACAATTGGAACTACGCCATACAATGTAATTTTACCGTTAATTCTTAAATGATATTATATAGTTAATATTTCAAAGAAATTTTAATTATGCCAACTAAAGGAAATAATATAATATGTAACACCAGATGTTTAAATTATAATACATTAGGCTTTTTTGGTTCATTATTTTTGTTTGTGTTTGCTTTTACATAACCTAAAAAAACTGTTGGTTGTGAAGACTAATTATTACCTGATTATAAATTATAAAGTTTTTTATAAATGTATACACTTTCAAAAAATTTGTTCTGGTTCATCAACCTAAAATTTTGTTAAGTATTTGATCCAAATCAGTTATTTTATTTATATTCTGTAACAAAAGATGTTTGAATTATAATACAGTAAGTTTTTTTGTTTACATTGTGTTTGTGATTGCTTTTATTTTGTTAAATTAATCTGAAAGAATAATTAACTGTTTCTAAATTTACTAAGTTGGTTGCTATGGTAATGAATTCACATTTTGATCTAGATTGATTCTATGTCAGTCAGTCAGATAGGACAAATTCGCTTATATATTACTTTGATTTGTTCAATAAACTATAAATACCATTTTTTTTAACCTAGTGAAACCTTTTATCAATTTCTAATGACCAGCTTAAGGGTTAAGCAAAATATATATATATTGCATTGATTTGTTTTCCCTCTATTGAAAATGTATAATATATTGCATTGATTTGTTTTCCCTTTAGTGAAAATGTAGTAAAGATTGTAAAATAATAAGAAGTCATTCGTTCCCATTAATTCCACAAATAACCAGCTAGTATCTGAAGATTACACACGCCTAAACTAAAATTAACTATTACAAAACACCAATGAAATCTAGGTAAAAATGATGAAACAAATGGTATTTCTTCAAATATTCTGCTTTTTCATCCAAACCAGATATTTCTATTTCCAGCCGTATGAGTCATAATACAAAACACAAACGACGGTCCCTTTTATCTACAGTTTGCAACTAAGATTAGATATGTGCCAATGCCTTGTACGGTGATGCAACACCTAAGCCTACTACGCACTGTTACCAACCTAAATGTAAACAATTTATATTACATTTCTATTGATTTATGTATAGATAACGTTGGTATATATAGAGATTATGTTAACTATGAGTTCATAGACAGGTGATGAGTATAAAAGCAGGTTTTGGAACTGTTCAACGTCATTCGATAAGTCGTTGTTTTGTTACACTGTTCGGTGAACCAACTACAAAGGACATAAGGTAATGCATTAGTGTTTAGACTTTTATTTTTAACAATAATAATTGAATGTAATATTTCGCTTGGAAACTGTCTTTATCCGTACATTTAATAAAATCAAGTTTGTCTGACTGTTTGAGACGGCAGAACGTATAAAGCTGAGGCTTGAGCCATTAGACGCAGCATTTCTTCGGGAAGGAGAAATCCACATTCAATCAAGTCCATTCGTTCAAAAGTTATGAGGTCATTAGTGACCAAATACGACTGTTTCGCCCTCTTTTGGGCACGTTTCTGCATGTAACTTTAGACCGGTAGTACATACATTAAATTTGAGATACTCGTTGGATTCAGCTCACCCAGTTCTTTCAAACGGTCACCGAGCCGATTCTGTTCGTCGCATAGTTAATAGGTATAATACAAAAAGTGTGCGTTTATCTTAAACTTCTTGGTTTACTAACTTTTTAAACAGGTGTAGCTTATCAACGATAGGTTTTAGGCAAAATCCGAGACCACCCTGGCAATTGGAAATTTAATTCCCTACAACTTTCATATTTTACTTTTTTTCTAGCCGAATATCACTGCATTTACTACCAATCGAAAGAGAAATGTTTAACCCGTGATTATAAACACACTTAAAAAGTATAAATTATTGTGTCGAGTGAATTGTTAGTTTAAGACATTATTTCAGATTTGTTTGATCTTGTATTATTTACTAATGTATTATCAATTCATTTTGGCCTAACCTACTTTAATACAGTGGACAGTAAATCGTAATTTTTTCAAAGTAAATTTAATTCTGCTGTATTTTGCTTTAGTGAAAAACATATTTTTAAAGTTTGTGTTTGTTTTTTATAGGCCTATTTTACATAATTACCTTCAGAACTAAATTATCTACAAGTTGTGCTTGATAAGTTTATGTGTTTATAATCATTTCTTAAAGTTAATGTACTAAAAACCTAAAAATAACATGTTGTTTGAGACCAAATTTTATGTTTTGCGTTAGATATCTAAAAAATTACTGTAGTTATAGCTCCGAGACCTATTTTATTTAATTTGTCCGCTCATTTTAGATAAAATAAATTTTATTTTACACCTTAATTAATGCCCTACATATTTTAATAGAAATTACTTTTGCTACTGGAATCAGCTCAGAAAGTGCTCAGAACATTATGCACATCATCCTGTATACACATTGAATAACTTTACGCCATAAAACATTAACCGCGTAGGTTTAATACGCAATTCACCATTTTGTATTTAATTATTTTTTCTAGAAATGCAGATATTGTCAATACAGGTTGTTTTGTGTTTCCGAATAAAGTTGTTCTTTACTTAAAACATATTTAATTGTATTTTCCAGAATGGAAAAGGGAAAGGACAAGGGTGCACCACAAACCAATCCCAATAAACCAGCTGGTGGAGCAGGTATGATATCTCTTATCTCTATATTATAAAAAAACAAAACAGCAGCCATTACAACCTGGTTATTGATTCAATACGTAAATAGGCTTACATGTGACTTAAACAACAGGTAGAAATGAATTTAAAAGATTATAATTTAACTGCAGATCAAAGTTTCTCAGGAACATGACTTAGTGATGACAAAACTAACCTATCTAATATGTATTATAAAGGCCTAGATAAGCTGAAGGTCAAATATAGGATATGCAAACATTAAATTAATCAATAACCTTTAACTATAGATAACTCCTACAATATAAGTATAAGTTTTGTCTTCTCGTTGTGAAAATAAAAACCAATTTGTGTAAACCTGGCGGTCTATTAATAAAGCAAGAACTGTTGGTTCATTGTAGGTTCAATAAGTGAGCTGGTTTTTTGCTATTTGATCAAAACTAGCTTGGTGGTTCCCTAGAGTCAGGGTGTTACAGAACAGTTGGTTCATTAAGTGAGCTGGTTTTTTTGCTATTTGATCAAAACTAGCTTGGTGGTTCCCTAGAGTCAGGCTGTTAAGGAACAGTTCAGTTTTAAAATATCGTATGCAGCTAATAACAAAAACTGTTGGTTCATTAAGTGAGCTGGTTTTTTGCTATTTGATCAAAATTAGCTTGGTGGTTCCCTAGAGTCATTCTGTTACGGAACAGTTCAGTTTTAAAATATTGTATGTAGCGAATAACAAGAATGCAGAGTTCGTTCTAGCTCCTCGTTCTTTTTGTCATGAAATATTATTCAAAACAATGCATCTACATATGTACTCAATAAACTGTATTAGCCAATAACTTGACGTGTCGGGAATATGAAACTTCCGTTATCAAGTAACTGAAACTGCAGAAATATAACCTTAAAGTTCTAGGCCTATGTGAAAGAATTGCAATTTATTTATCCTTTATAACAAACTTTAACTGGTTAAACTGTTAAATATGATTCAAAACAGTAATCAGAAGAATATTGGCAATGAAAGCTTGTAGGAAATAGCAAATTTTGGACAGTTTTACACAATAAACCTTGTAGGTGATCAAGCGATACAAATTTAGAGAATAACTGTTGTTCAGGTGGGATCGCTGAAATAAATAATCCTCATATATAATTTGAACTGACCAAAAAAATTTATAAAAATACCTTAAGGATTTTGTTGGCATTAGTGTGAATGTTCCACAGACACTCTTCTTTTTCGTATTGTAAAATTAATGTTTTCAAAGCTTCAACACTCCATGTCAATATTGCCTGTCGTATTATAATATAAAAGGGAAAAAAAAACACAAGGAATGAATGAAAAGATTCATATTTTGAGGTTAGGAGGTTCCCTAAACTATATGTACGTTATTCTTCTTTTTATCTTTGTAAAAGTTTACATCATATCAAAGAATCTTGATATTGTAATAATATGCCCCTAAGACAGTTTTTCTCCATAAAAAAAACTGATTTTATTCATTTCTGGGAAGTAACAAAATATTATAATTTCAGATAAGGGAGCAGAGAAGGGAGGCAAACCAGCGCCTCAAGGGCAGAAGAAAGGACCCCAGAAGAAGTAACCTCGCCAACATGACCAATCGTCCATCACAATCATCTAAATCGTCCATTCAAATCGTTTTCATCAAATCGCCACCACCGAATATACGAAAAGATGTACATCTTTAAATAAACTCATCACAGATCAACGGTGAAATATAAAAGAGTGAACCTGCTGTTGGTAATCTACAAAGGAGAGAATTACAACACTGTAGATAACACATGTTCACTTTGAGGTTATGTTTCATTGTTGATCTGCAAAACATTCATTTGCAAATGACTGAACTGTGTATACATTAAGTTTAAGTTTTTTACCATCTCAAGTTTGTGTTTAGTGTGTACATCTTAAGCTTAAATAAATACTGTACATTTCATACAAAATATACCAAACGTGTATTGTTTTCAATTTCCTGTGTCATAGATTATTGTATAAATCTATTAGAGTTGATACAATATGAAGAGCCAGCTTGACTGTGAAACTGAGTTGTAAAACTATTTAGTCTCTGCTGATTTCAACTTTATTGGCATTGATTACCTTGTACTGTACTGAAATGGTTACCTATATACATAAGCAGCTTTGTCCTGACTTGACATAGAATCAACATGGAGCAAAAACTACTCAAGATAAAAATACAAAAATTTGAAGGTTTACTCTTATGGGGGTCATAGACCCACACTAAGAAAGAACTTCACAAACATTTTTTTTTTTTTTAGGAGTGAAAATAGTGAAAATTTGTGAGTTTACGTCTAACTTCAGTATCTGTACTGCTTACTTGAACGAATAACAGATAAAACAGCTGATTTGGATCAAAAGCTTAGCAACACATGTTTGTTTACATTCATTACCATAGCAATGAACTTAGCAAATTTATAATCACTTTATTATTCTTCAAAACCAACGGCTTCTTTTGGTTAGGCTAGCAACATAAAAGCAAACGCAAACAAAATGTCAACTTCAAGGTTTACTTTTCAAGTCAAACATCTATTGTTACATATTATAAATAAACTAACTGATTTGGATAAAACACTTTACACAATTTTAGGTTAGGCTTACAATGAAGCAAAACAAATTTTTTTTATTTACATTTATTACCATAGCAACCAACTTGGCAAATTTAGAATCAGGTATTATAAATTATTCTTCATAATAGTTTTTTTTTTAGATTAGGTAAAAGCCAGATAAATATAAATCAAGCCTTTGAAAAAGGCTTACTGTATTATAATTCAAACATCTTGTGTTACTATATTACTATTAAGCCCCTGTGAAAAATCACAGGCTGATTAATTAGATACACATCAGAAATACTTCGTTTAAAAACAAACTATTAAAAAAACAACATTAAGGAATACTTATCTAGGCCTATATAACTGAGCTGACAGGTATTTTTAACTCGGTAAATGTGTACAATAATAAGGATTATAAAACTGTAGGCCTATTTGTTAAACATTTTTATTTACATACGCTATTATATATTTAAAGAAAGATCAAAATATTATCTTTTAGTTGCTTTTTATTTTATATTAATAGATCAAATTATTTAGAAGTAAAGAAATTAATAATCAAATATATTTATATGTTATACGAAGAAATACGAATGTTTCCGAAGTTAAACGAATATATGTCTTCTTTAAATTTGTATAAACAAATATATTGATGATAAAAGATTGTATTTATATATAGTTTATAACCTCAAAGCAAATATTATAACATATATTATAGCATACATTAGTTATATAACTCACATTTAAAAAAATCAACTTCACAAGAAATTATAACGATGAAGTTATAAACATAACCCCAAACTATAATCTACACTGGGTTTGTGTTACAGATGATGGATGAAATCAGCTGTTTAGATGTATGAATGTTTCTGAAGTTAAACAAAGAGGTACATTTTCTTTAAATTTGTATACAAAATACATTGATGATAAAAGGTTGTATTTATATATAGTTTATAACCTCACAGCAAATATTATAACAAATATTATAGCATACATTAGTTCTTTACCTCATATTTAAAAAAAT
>JAGFPH010009934.1:9632-43456 GCA_018207615.1 Philaenus spumarius | reverse complement strand
CTATTTGTATCCCTATCTATGATTTCATAGGTTTTATTTCCCATTACTCTATTCACTTCATAAGGTCCCTTATATAATAACATGAGCTTTTCTGTTTCCTGCCTATCTAGTCTGGACCGATTTTCAGTCAACACCAACACTTGATCTCCTTCCCTGAAACGAGTTTCCCTGATATTTAGGTTCTTCTTATTTGCTCGCCTAGTTCCCATATTAGTGATCCTCCGCAAGCATTTCAATCGCACCTCTTCTGGTGTTTCCCGGACTTGGAATTGCCGACCTTCTGGAAAGAAGTCCTCCCATATGTACAGCGTTTCCTGGTGTAGTTGCACCTCTTCCGGCGTGTATCCTGTGATTTCGTGTGGCGTTTTGTTAAACAGGTCTTCGATGAAGCTTAAGTATCTTCTCCACGTAACCTGGTCATCATAACAGTAGGTTCTAAGTAAGCGTCCTATCTCTTTATTCACTCGTTCAGCCAAGTTGACCTGCGGATGCCGCTTGGGAATCTGGATGTGTTCTACTCCCTGTTGCTCCATGAATGTGGTCCATGCATGAGAGGTAAAGGCTGCTCCACAGTCGGTTACGATCTTCCTAGGCCTTCCGTATGTTTGGAAATACTCGAGCATCCTGTTACTTGTATTTTTGGTGGTTGGGCTTGTAACTGCATAAAGTTTAACATATTTTGAAAAGTTATCTATGATCACCAGTATATGTTGTACCTGGCCTACTCCTTTCGGTAATGGTCCCAGATAATCTATTGAAATTAACTCCCTGCTATTTATTGGTATTATTGGCTTAGAGCGCCCTTGCAAGTGCCTATTTGTCCTCTTTGCCATTTGACAAATTTTACATCTTCTAATAATTCGTATTATGCTAAGGCCCATGTTTTTTATATACAAGTTTTTCCTTAACATGTTTCCCAGTTTATTTCTTCCTAAATGCCCATATATATTATGTACCTCTAGTATTAATTGGCTTTCTACCCTTTCGGGCACTACTACTTTCCATGTCCCCCTAACTTGTATGTACAGTGTGTTATTTATTATTCTATAATTTTCATATTGATTTATGTTATTTATTATATTGCCTAATCTATTACAATTTTTCTGTTCATCCCTAAACGTTTCCATTAACTCCTGAAACCGCCGGTTTATCTCTAACCTAATGGCATTTACTTTTAACTTTATCGTTCCTCCTTTTTTCTGTTCTAATTGGTCGTCATACATCCTACTAACGATGTCACAAGGAATATTTTCTTTACCTGGGCAATGTAACACTCTAACATTATATTCCTGTATCATTAACACCCACCGTGTTAGCCTAGCGCTGGTGAAGCTGCAAGTTTTCAAAAATTTTAGCGCTTTGTTATCTGTCATAACGGTTATAGGTGCCCCTAATATTAATGATCTAAACTTTTTAAGTCCATGCACTATGGCTAAGAGTTCCTTCTCACAGACAGTGTAGTAACATTCGGCGTTTTTTAATGTACGGCTGACGAACCCTATTATCTGTAAATTTCCTTCGTTATCTTTTTGGAACAGCTGGCTGGCTATTGCCAGATCACTAGCGTCCGTCTGCAAAAAGGTTTCTCGTCCTTCAATTGGGTGTTTAATTGTTACCGCTTCTATAAATAATTTTTTAGTCCTTTCAAATGCCTCCTGCATCTCGCCATCCCATTTCCAAGCTACATCTTTCCTTAACAATTTTAACAGCGGTTTTGTACATTCTGCATATTTTGATGTAAACCGAGAATAGTAATTAACAAAGCCTAAGAAGGATTGCAACTTTTTAATGTTTTTTGGTACCGGAAAACTTTGAATTGCTTGCAACTTATCCGAATCTGTGGAAATGCCTTCCCTAGAGAAAATATAACCTAGAAATTTCACGCTCTCTTGACAAAATAGGGTTTTGCTCGGATTTATCGTGAGGTTACCCGCTTGAAATTTCTCTACTATGCTCTTAAGGTGTTCCATATGCTCTTCAAAGGTTTCCGATAGACAAATTAGGTCATCTACATATCCTAGAACATATTCGTCCACCTCCTTCCCCAACGTTAAATCGACAGTTCTTATCAAGCCGGCTAGAGAATTTTGAAGGCCATACGGAAGAACTTTAAAATTATAAACCTTATTGTTTACTAGAAAACCGGTATATTTTTTGGAACTTTCAGTCAATGGCACTTGCCAAAAGCTAGAAGTTAAGTCAAATTTGGTGATGTAGCGCTTATTTCTACCCTTGCGTAATACTTCTTCTATGGGCGGGGCAGACTCGTAGTCTGGTTCCACTATTTCATTTAGTTTACGCGCATCTAAACATAACCTAACTTTCTTATTTGGCTTCATAACAACAACCATAGGGTTTATGTAAGGTGTCCTCGATCTTTCAATTATACCGTTTTCTAGCATCTTATCTAATTCCTCTTGTACCTCTTTTCTATAATTAATTGGTATCGGGTAATTCCGACTCACGAACGTGTCTGTCTCTTTAACCCTAAGCTCGTGTACATATTTATTAGAGCACCCTGGGATTTCACTAAATACTTGTTTATACTTTTCTACAAAATCTCTTATCTGTTGTTGTTCATCTTCATTCAAAATACTACCCGTTAAAAAATCTCCTTCATTAATTTTTTCCAATTGTACCTGTCCTAAATTTAGTTGTTTTTTAATTTTGACTTTGGGTTTTTCCTTAACCCTATTCCTTTTCGATTTTTTATTCTGTGTTTTAAATTTAACGCCTTTCATTCTACTCCGCTTTCCTATTTCTCCCGTAGATCTTTCCCGGCAGAGTGTATTGCCCCCTTCTTCCCTAACTAACTCCTTCGCTTCTCCCTGGACATTAGACCTATACTCTATTTTATTTACTTTACTTTTTGCCTGTGGCTTCGACGAATACAGTAGGGCTAATTCCTTATTTTTTTTATATTTTTTATTAACTTCGGCCTGTGGCCCCTCTAACCTATTTCCCTTTACTTTTGTGACCTGTGGCCTTATCGACGATTCTCCCCTATCTTCCTTCGCACATACACTCTCCTGGTCCTGATCTACTCTTCCTATCCTACTTTCCTTCCTATTCCTATCCAAAAATTCCTTAGAACCTTGTTTAAATTTTATTTTCTTTACTTTTTCACTTTGAACACTAACTTTATTTTTTTCTTTAGGCTTATTTGCCTCTACTACTGGCTTTGGCCTAACTTCCCCTACTTCCTCCTTAGGTACGCCTATTTCTGCATTACCCTGCACAACCTGTTTTTTACTTTTGGCCTCGGTTTCGACCAATAACAATAAGGCCCCTTTATCTCGCCCTATCGAATTCCAGCCTCCATGTTGCGCTTCTACGGTGTTAAGTGACGCTGAAAAATTACTGGATCTTTTATTTTCGCAAAATTCGTTTGAAACTTGTTTCGCTTCAACTATACTTAAGTTAGGCTTTTCCGTCTCTACTATTGTATTTACTTCCCGTTCTCTTTCAAAATCGACGCTTATTTGTGTATTATTTATTTGAAAATGTATGAATTTATTTTCCATATTTATTCTGGCTTTATATTTATATAGTATGTTGCATCCTATTATTAAAGTATTATTTAATTTGGGAACTATTAAAAATATTTCTTCAAAAATTTGCCCCCCTATATTTAAGTCTACCATTATTTGTTTGGTTACCCGTTGTCTTTTCTTTTTTATTGCTGTTACCACCTCTACATTGTTTACCGGTAATTCTACTATATTAATTCCTTCTTTCTTTAATGTTACATAAAATTCTTCTTGCATGAATGAGAACTGTGCTCCAGTATCTACTTCAGCGCATACTTTATTATTATTTATTTTTACCGTAATGTTAGGGCATATTGGTAACTCTTTTTTAATTAAATGGTTAACATCAGGCTCTTGAAATAATTCGTCTCTAATGTTATAGGTAAGATTGTTTATTTTAATGGATTTATTTATTCTTAATTTATTTTGATTATTAGTTTTATTATATGGTGTTTTATCCGCAGCCCCGTCATATTTTCTTATCGCTGGCCATTGTTGTCTGCCATTAATTTTATTCGGAACCTTCGAAATCAGTTTTTTGCAATCGGTTGTTTGGGAGCCCCCTGGTTAGACGGACCTGGGTTTTGAGGATATGGGGTTGTGGTATTTCTGTGGGTTTGACCATAGGATTGAGGGTTAGGTGGTCGGGAAGGTACTGCTTGATTTCTGTTTGGATATCTATTATAATTTTGGGTTTCTGGTATCCTATTTCGATTATCCGGCCTATTTTGTGGTTGTGTGTCCCTTAACCTCCTTCCCATGTTATCCATCTGTTCTAAAAAGGCAATGGCCTCCGTGAAATTTAACTCTTTCCGTCCCATACTAGCAATTTGTACTTCTTTATTAAAGTGACGCATTAAGTTATGTATTAATAGTCGTTCTGGTATTACTGGATCTAAGTTAGCTGCTTTTTGGGCAGTCTGACAAAAATATTCCGCCATGGACAATTTTCCTAAATAATCGTACCTACTATGTTCGATTATGTCCCTAACTTTTCTTTGGGCATCATACCCCCAATACCTTTCCAAAAACGCCGTTTTAAATTCTTCAAATTGGGTCTTCCCCCCCTTAACTACGTCCCACCAAATTCTAGCCTGGCCTGTTAAATGTCTTTCTGCTAGACGAAGCTTTTGCTCACCATCCATCGTGCTGTTTATTTCGTCTAGCAGACTTTCTAATTTCTTAATAAATCTTACGGGGTCTTCCCTATTCCCCCCCATAAACTCTATCTTCTCTACTTCTTGGGGATTGTGGTAAACGTGTGTGATTTGCTTTTCTACCGCACCTTTACTTGGGTTTACCTTACTTATTTCCTTAACACTTTTTTTTAGTTGATTTATTTCAGTAATGTTTATACCTATTTTGGCTTCATTTAACCTAGTATTAATTTTAACCTGTTCAACATCTTCCTTAACTTCCCTTATTTCGGTTATGCATTCCCCTATTTGGGCAGCCTGTGCTCCTAACTCTTTTTCTATTGTTTCCTTAAATTCGCCTATAATAGATTTAATTTCTGTTAAAATTTCTCCTTTATCTTCCCGCCTAGCTTTATCTAATTTGTCTAACTCTTCCTTTCTAGCCTTTTCCCTAGCAGTTTCTTTAGCTTCTAATCTTTCCGATTCTTCACGCCTAGCTTTATCTAATTTTTCTAAATCTTCACGCCTAGCTTTATCTAATTTTTCTAACTCTTCCTTTCTAGCCTTTTCTAATTTTTCTAAATCTTCCTGCCTAGCTTTATCTAATTTTTCTAACTCTTCTTTTCTAGCCTTTTCTAATTTTTCGAACTCCTCCCGCCTGGCATCTTCCCTCGCGGTTTCTTTAGCTTCTAATTTTTCTAACTCTTCCCTCCTAGCCTTTTCTAACTCCTCCTTATCTTTTACTCTTTGTGCTTCTAATTTTTTTAAATACTCCATAATTTTACTCATTTCAGATTCTTCTACTTTAGGACCCATATTTCACTTATTATTTATTAATTAAATTGGCACAAATTATTTTAACTATTTATATTCTAGAGTACTTGCTATAACGAAGGTACTGTTCTGTTCTCGTGAAGCTTAATTAACACTGCTTTGTTTTTGTATTCACCCTTGGACGTTATTTGTAATTTTTTAAATACAAAGCGTTGTCTTTCAAGCCCCACGTTTGTTGGACGCCACTTACAACGATCTACCACCCCCCTTTGACCTGTTCTACCTCGCTTTTCGCAATTTAACTAATTAGTGTTTAAAAATAATTAAATTGATTACCTTTTTTGGCTCCTGGCTAGCTCCACCAGTCAAGTCAAGAGGGTAGCTCGTCTTTGCAAGGATATTTATCGTTAGTTTCTTACCTTACGATAAAACCCTTAATTATTTTTTGCCAAGGAATATTTATGATATTTAATTTTTTAGAGACTAAACTCTGCCCGGAGTCGTGCCTTTCGGAGAACAGTAATCTTCGTTATATCCAGCCAATCCTTCCTTAATATTAGCACTTCTTAAAATTAACTTTGGATTTGGTAATTTACTCAGAATAAAAGATTTTTTATTTGGAGAATAGAACATAAATTTTAATCACTCTTATTTTATATTATTTATATGATTTAACAATCGGATCCTTTGTCCTTAAATTACTAAAAAAAATTTCTTAGCTAAATTTTTGTGAAATTTTCTCTACACAATTTAACTTCAAAATCAATAAAAAATAACCTTTTTGTGAAAGATAGATAGAATATGTTTAACTTTATTTTTTATAATTTTTATTTCCCAACATTTAAATATTAAAAATTTTAAAAGTAAAGCCCTACTCGTCAATGCTGTAAACTATGAAAAATTATAAAGGTGTCTCCGACACTACCTTGTTTCGTATACGGTGTATTCCTTCTTGGAGATCCTGAGTCCGGGATTGGTGCGATGTTCTAGAAGTCCCGATCTGGAACGCTGTTCTGGAAGTCCGGGATCTTGTCCTTCGACGTCGCCTTTCCGTGAATTCGTCTGGATTCCTCCTGTGAGTTCGAATGCCGCGTGATAACAGACCTCGCCGCTGTTACCCTGGATCTTCCCTTGAAGTTCTCGGCGATAGTATTCTCGACGAAATATAGCGTTTATTTTACTACGCTATGAACTAGATTGATTTTTTTTCAGTTGTATACTTTACTAAATATTTAGATTTACGAAGTATTAAAATCTTTGAATTTATTATGCTCTGCTGTGATACGATGATCTAACGAGATGCGTGGAGACTTTCCCGGAGTTTCTATTATGACTGACGAGGCGAACCGCGTGTTTCGGTTAGCTCCCGCAAAAACTTATATTTGCCTACCAACCCTTCTACTCAATTTCCCTTTTGTTTTTGGTGTGGCGCTCAGGCTGTAATTACTTTAGAATTTTTTCCTTATTTTTCCCATAATCCTGGTTGTTTTCTCTACTCGAATATATGTAAAATTTATATTTTTGGCATTGTTTTCAAAATTAATTGATTTTGTACATTGGCAATTATATTGGCTAGACTGCAGAATGGGCGTGTCTTTACCTTTGGCCGACCGACAATTCTCTTCAAGAAAAATAATCAACTTTTGCCTGTTCCTTATGGTTTGCGAGATTTGTGACCATTTATTCCCAAATTCCTGTACCTCGGCTTCCCGTGATCGGATCGGGTTCTGGATGATGTCATTTTGTTCAGCTTGGTTTACTGGCTACGCACAAACTCGATTCGTAGTTGTACGACGTCGCGTTCCCGTTCCACACCTTTTTCGCGATCGCGTTTTTCTTGACTCGCGGTTTTTCCAAATTATAAAGTTTTTCATATTTTTGATGGTCATACTGTATTGTTTACGTTTTTCCACTAAACTAGTCTTTTACCGTTTTTGAATTGGTTAATTTTTGGTTGAGTTATTGTCCTTTTTGTATCATCACTTTTTGTCTAAATATGTTAACACCCCTTTTACCTTAAATTAATCCTTTTTTCTATCTTTCACAGGTTCTGAAATTTTATACTAATTATTATCTCTATTTTTATATCTTATCATTTTTTCTACTAACCCTTTATTTATAGGTGAAAATAGGCATTTTACTTTTTTACCTAAAAACGTTAATAACTCTTAAATTTATTCTTTGATATTATTTAAACGTGACTAATTTTGTTAAAATCTTTATGTATTTTAATTAATTTACTACTTTTTACTAAAACTGTACTTTAAACTACTTTGATTCAATTTTCCCTTTTTAATTACTTTTTATTTAATTATTTTTATATTTACCATTTAATTTTAACAAAAACTTTTTTCGTAATTTGTCTATTTTTCTACTGGTCTCTCAATACCCTTATAAAGATTTTAAAAATTTTAAAAATTCTGACTTTTAACTTTTTTCCTCGCTTTTATTTTGCTAATAACTTTTTATTTTTTTATTTAATTCCAAATTGTGATTTGACTTTTTTATTACCATGATTATTCTACATATTTTGATACTTTAAAAACAACTTTTTTATTAAAATAATTTTCCCATTGTTCTCTAGCCAGCTTGTTTCATTTGGCTGCTGAGATTTTAACAACTTTGAACATGAAAAGTTAGCCTAACTTGCTCTGTATATTGGTGTCTGAAGGACTTAGTAGATTTTATAATTAAATTGAAAAATTATTTCATTGAGCGGATATGCCTATTTCTTAATCCGTCTCACTTTGTTGAAAATCCCAACTTATCTACGACATAAAACTCACCCTGTATAGAGAATGAATAGCCTAATTAATTGTGGTCACCCTTATCTACACAATTACCATTACAAAAATACAGTATTCTACGTTTCAATCCAAGATTGTTGAAGGCAAGGAAGGTGGTTTTAGTGGTTACGAGCTCCACACGTTTGGAGATAGCCTACTGTTCTTTGGTGTAGACTGGCAAAGCTTTCCATCTTCGCTTCTGAATTAAACGGTATCAGTTAACTGACACAAACTTTCTCCCAACTTACTGTAGTCAAAATAATATTGTTTTCAATCATTTTATTTATTACTTTTTAGAACAAAACAAAAAAATAATATTCTACCTACGTCAATCGTATAAAAAAATTATTGTCCAAGGCGGGATTCGATCGCGCGACCTTTGAATTACTGGCCGTGATCGCTACCATGGTGCTACCCCGTGTGGCCGCCGCCGCGATGCTAGATTGACAACATAAACTTGTTTATTTTTAAACATTTCCCCATAAATATAAAACGCCGAAGTTTTGATAAAAGCGGGTGGTGTCATTTTGTTTGGCATCTTAAGCACTATAAATACTGAAAATTTGATCAAAATCGTTAGAGCCATTTTTGAGAAATTTGCATTTTTGTCGTTTTTTATGGGTTTTTAGGGGTAAATTACCCTTAAAAATGAAAAATTCCAAAAAATGAAAAAAATGCCTGGAGATATTAGGTTTAGTACCCTACATACCAAATTTCATGAAAATCGGACCAATAGTGTCCTCTCTGGTCGTGTATACATACTGACAGACTGACAGACAGACACCATTCTAAAAACACTTTTTTGGGTTCAGGGAGCACCAAAATAAAAAATTTAACTAAAAATATTTTTGGGTTCAGGGAGCACCAACACACATAATTGCACTAAACCTTTTTTGGGGTTCTGGGAGCACCAAAACAGATAATTCAACTGAAAATTCAAATTCGAACATTTTTACGAAAACAATACTTTCTCCATATACTACGTATAGGGTGGAGAAAGTAAAAGTATTCTAAGTCTGCAGGCTTCATACAAATCCTCAATTTCCATCACGGTTTACCAATTAGTCCGACTATCTTACAGAATCCTCGATGCGTTCATTAAACCATTATTTTCTTGTCCTTAGTGATTGTAACAACGTTTTCATGTTAGCAAACAATCTCCAGCAAACTCTCTCGCTTTACGAAATCTAATCACATTTGTACCAGTTTATTACTACTTTTATTATTGAGCTTAAAACTGTAATAACCAAGTCTAAAGCATTGCTATAAAACAGAATACATTTTAACTTTTCTAATAACGTGATACTTTTAATGAACACCTATACAATTTTATTTATAACTGTACATTATTAATCCTTTATCTTTTTTATAAGGACAAACATTTAACATTCCTTTTACAATACTAACTCAGAAATAATTTGTCTGTAGAAACATAAAAGGAGTACTTTTAAAACTTTATGTAAAAACTCACTTAAAACTAGTATACTTTATTACAAAAACTAAAACTTACTTTTTATGGAACTTATTAGGCCTATGGAATTTCTCGAAGTACCGACTGTGGTGGAACTTAATATGATATCTAAATTTCTTCTCCCACCTCTACTTAGTATTTTTTTGATGTGCAGACATTTAGTTGGATTAGGAGGATATTTCGCATTCAGACGCTGCTTGGCGTCGACATTTATTATGGTTTTGTTGTTTTAATGAGATTGGTAATATATACATATATAGATGTCGTTTGAGTTGCTGATATTACAAGTACCTTGTTTCATGGTTATAATTTTGTTTAGTGGTTTCAATTAGATTTGTATTTATTGTCATGGAACAGGGAAATAATGCAATCTTATTAATATTGGTATTTACAAGATTTATAGTTTTACTTTCTCACTATACTATAATATAGAGAAAGTTAGTGATCGCAAAAAAATCGATGTTGAGATTTTTGTGGAAATATCCGTTTTAGGACCATAAATGTCTGACATAAATGTCTGTCTGTATGTATGTCTGTCTGTATGTCTGTATGTATGTCTGTTTGTCTGTATGTCTGTCTGTCTGTATGTCTGTATACATGTCTGTCAGTATGTCTCTCTGTCTTTATGGATGTCTGTGTGTCTGTCTGTCTGTTTGTATGTATGTCTGTATGTCTGTCTGTATGTCCTATGTCTGTATGTAAACAAAGCTAGAGAGAAAACTATTCTATCGATTTCAAACAAATTTGCACCAAACATTTCAATTAGGCCTGTATGGATGCACGATAAAAGATTTTGACAATTTTGAAAAACAACACCCTTTTTGGCCAAAAAACATCCCAAAATAAGTTATTATTTTGTTTATAAAATAAAACGGTTCTGACGATTTTGATAAAATTTGGCTTATTTGTAGCCCTTAATATACCCTACCATATGCAAAAATCTGTATCTATCTAACAATTCTCGTTTAGCTAATAATAATGATAATAATAACAGATTTTTGTAGATTTTTTGGCCAAAAGGGTTTTGTTTTTCATAATTGTTCAAAACCTTTTTTCGTTCATCAATACAGGCCTAATAATTGACATGTTTGGTGCAAATTTGTTTGAAATTGATCGAATAGTTTTCTCTCTAGCTAATAATAATAATATTTATTAGTTACTCTCCTGCTGTAATGAACCCCTCTCCTACTTCAATACAACTATGATGTCACAGTGAATCTGTTTAATAATTTAAATATGTTTGTGAGAAAGAACGTGCCAGTTCCTGGTACCGTTTATTTATTAGTGTGTTTCATTTTTACTTTCTCCACCCTATACGTAGTTTATGGAGAAAGTATTGTTTTTGTCCAAATTTTCGAATTTTAATTTTTAGTGATATTATCTGTTTTCGTGCTCCCTGAACCCCCAAAACATGTTTAGTGGAATTATCTGTGTTGGTGCTCCCTAAACCCAAAAATATTTTTAGTGGAATTATTTGTTTTGGTGCTCCCTCAACCCAAAAAATTGTTTTTTTGGTGATGTATGTCCGTGTGTCTGTATGGATGTGTACAGAGCTGGAGACCATACCAACCGTCCGAATTTGATGTAATTTGGTATGTAGGTGTAGTTCTGGAATATCTCCAGGCTTTTTTTTAATTTTTTAAAATTTTGGATTTTTAAGGGGTTTTACCCCCCAAAAATGCCCAAAAAAACGAGAAAAATCAAAATTTCTCAAAAACGGCTCTAACGATTTTGATAAAATTTTGCTTATTTGTAGGCCTTAATGTACCCTACCATATGGAAAAAACCGCATATTTCTAAAAATTCTCGTTTAGGTAATAATAATAATAATAATATAATATAATAGATATAATATGGATGTGTGTTACATGCATCTAATATTTTCCATGGTATGTCCTACTTTTGCAATTTTAAATAACCAACTCCTATGCTGCTCTTGGGAAGGTATAAAGTTTCAACTGGGAGAAATTATGTGGCAGTTATCTGGTACCGTTTATTGTTCTATTCATGGACATTAATTAACTGCTCTTGGTGTTCAGTCGATAAGGGTGTTTTTCGCCTTAAACCCTTCCCAAAAAATCACCTGTTCTTTTTAATTTTTCTAAGAATATGTTTTAAAATTACTCTCGGAATATTATTACCAACAAATATTATTAGACAAATTTTTGTAAATAACACATTTTTTTCTACATATCTTATCCTAAGACGTCGACAATAAGGCATTTATAAAGTATAATTCATTGACTGTTTTACTCGAGCTTAGCAATGTATTTGCGCAGAACTGAAATACCTCGTGTCCTCACAAGCCACAATGTCATACGTCACTGCACCCCTATATCACGCTCTGGATACATTTGTTTGGATTAATTGTAATCTTTTCCAGTGGAATTAATCTTGATAAACCACAGACGTTTGTACTCCCACCTGGACTATAAGTCAACTGTTTGTATTCTGAATCCTCAACTGATTATATACGTTAAAAGTTTATTGCGCATTCTGTTTAAAGACAAGTTGTTTGTGCGTTTTAGAAAGATATAATTAATTTTACCTTACACTAAGGTCCTTCCTATCCATTAATACCCACTAACCCTTCCTTCTTTCCTATCCCTCTACCTCCGTCTATTTATCTATCTCTTTACAGTAGGAAATATATGTGAAGAAGCGGCAGGCTGTATACGCAGAAGCAGGGACGGTCAATGCGCATGCGCTAACAGCGTTGAGGTCAGCGTAGCGAGTCAGTCGGTGAGGTTAGTCGCGTTATCTAGTGCACTGCCTTTCCTAAAAACATTGTAGTGTTGACGCCCCGTGTTTATTTTATGTGTTAAAGAAACAAGTTGTATGGTGTACAAACAAAATATTGTATATATATAAACAAAATAAATATTGTATATTTTTGTTATAAATATTGTATATATTATTTATAAATATTGTACATAACTTTTAACCTTTTTAGTGCTGCGTATAAGCATCAATTTCCCATGCATATATATAAAAAAAAAATTCAAATTTGGATTCAAGGAACAGGGTAATAACATTTTTTAATTGTAATAAAAATAGTACCACTCAAATGAGCACAAACTGAATAAATTTTACTCATTTAAAAAAGTTTTGAAATTAGTAATAAAGGGGAAAAATTGTTTAAATAATGTGCGCTATGAAAAATCTGAAAATGGAACAGCTGAAAACATGCAACTCAGTACAAGAGGTATAGTCAAAAATATTTTTTATAGCATGCTATTTCTTGAAAAAATAATATAGCTAATACCAGTCAGCTAATACGTATTCTTACGTTATCTTAATTAAAATCTATTCTAACTTATTGTATTCTAACGTTATTTAATTAATACATTGTAATGGAATTTAAGATGTAGTAATAAGTTTAATAAACATGTAATTTGACAGTCCACAAATAGTGTCAGTGACACAGTAAGCCATGAGTCGCGCTCCGGCCGCAAAAAAAAAAAAACACAGAATGAGTAGTAGTGTACTCAGCAGTCAAATCCCCACCCCGCCACACATAACATACCTCCTACCTTCCACACTCACATCCCTACTTGCGCGAATCGCTTCGTCACATATATTTACATCTGTACATAATCGTATTGTGTACATTAAAATAAATTTAAAATGTTCAGTAACTTTTTATAAAATTCGGCTTAGTTTAGTCGTAGTCCGCCTTTCTCTGTTTTTACTATAGGCTACTAAAACCTCACTGTAACTCTAGAAATAGAAAAAATATTTCGTTCAAATTTAGTATAAGCATTTTGTATGTTATGACTTAAAAGTGTACCAAATACCAAGAATTTACGTTCATAATTTTCCAAATGTCGGAATATCTTGAAAACCACTAACTTTACAAAACGTTTACACGATACAAAATATTACGTTTTCGGCAAACAAAATGGGTTTTTGTCGTTTATGCAGGTCAAAGGGTAACCGCATCATCGGGGAAAGACTGAAATCATAATTGCTTGGTAATTGTCTACAGTGGCCAAAATTAGGCTAAAACCATCATGTGTTTAATTCTTACACTTTTAATAAATACAATACTATTAGGAAAGTCGGTAAAGGTCAATTTAGACCAAAAGTACCAGTAATTTGCAATACGGCTGAATTTTTTTTTATACGTACATTAAAGTATGTAGATTAACATAAAAAAAAGTTTACCAGTCTATCAATTTCCCAAAGTCGAAAAAAAAATCGATAATCATTTTTTTTTCGATTATCCTTAATATTTGCAGCTGGGATGAAGATAGAGGAAAATAAAAAATACCACCGTGTAGGGGAGGTATTTTCAACAAAAAAGGTCATATGTATTTATTTCGTCCGAGCAATGGTTTGTCTGGAAAAAATTCGATAATGCAGGTATGTATTTTGCAGCCGGGGAAATCACTAAAAGGGGACATCTTATTCATATATGAAGCGTTGGCTCATTCTAAATCGGCCGAATTTTAATATATCGAATTGAAACTTGACATAGGAGTTAAAATATATATGTTAAACATTTATGCTGAGTCTCAGCTTGTTATCTTGAAAATTACCCAATCTAGAGCCACTTGACTTATTAATGGGTTTCTCGATTTTAGGAGTAAAGGACCCACCAATTCATTTTAAACAGCTCCAGTTTAGAAAATTTTCAAAATATCAACCTGAAAGTTTTTTTACAAGTTAAATATATATATTCAAACAAGTTCAAGGAGTATAAACCTTTTTCATTATTTACTTTTAAAAGCACAAGTAAATTAAAAAAGTATAATTTTAGACCTTTTTAGATTTTTCATCAAAACGCTTGAGTTGATCAGCTGCAGATTAGTCATTTTTTTAAATATAGTTTTTAAAATAAGTATAGCAAAAACAATTGTATTTTTAACTTCTGTACCAATTTTTAAATCGATATGTAAAAAAATGTCGAAAATGGAGTCGTTGAATCCAAAGGTGTTATAGTTAAAACGAGATAGGTAAAACGGAAGACTATTTTCAAGCGCCTCGTTTTTAAAAATAACAAGAAAAAAATCGTTCATACTTACTAAGAATATTTATACTAGTGTATTCAACTTGTAAAACAAATTTGATGTTGATATTCCAAAAAGTTTCTAAACTGGAGCTGTTTAAAATGAATTGGTGGGTCCGGTACTCCTAAAATCGATAATCGAAATCGACTCCTAGATCGGGTAATTTTCAAGATAACAAGATGAGGATATATTGACATTAATATATCCTATGTCAAGTTTCAATTCGATATATTAAAATTCGGCCGATTTAGAATGAGCCAACGCTTCATATATGAATAAGATATTCCCTTTTAGTGATTTCCCCGGCTGCAAAATACATACCTGCATTATCGAATGTTTTCCAGACAAACCATTGCTCGGACGAAATAAATACATATGACCTTTTTTGTTGAAAAATACCTCCCCTACACGGTGGTATTTTTTATTTTCCTCTATCTTCATCCCAGCTCGAAATATTAAGGATAATCGAAAAAAAAATGATAATCGATTTTTTTTTTCGACTTTGGGAAATCGATAGACTGGTAAACTTTTTTTTATGTTAATCTACATACTTTAATGTACTTATAAAAAAAAATTCAGCCGTATTGCAAATTACTGGTAGTTGTAACCTATACCGACTGGGCTATATCCAATTCTCTAAAATGTTGGTTTTGGGCTAGTTTTAAGTGTTGCAGACAATTACGAAGAAATTAAGTTTTAAGTTTTTTTGTCAATAACTCGGTAATCCTATGACCTACAGAAATTGCAAAAAATCTACTTTGTCTGTCGTTAAAAAAGGAAAATATTTTGTCTCTATACATTTTTTGTTACCATACCTTAATGGTTTTCAAGATATTTCACTTGAAAATTTTGTATCAGCCGCCATTTTTAAAATTATTAAAATAAGTTCTTGGTGTTTGTTACAGTTGTAAATCGTAAAATACTAAATGAATATAACAAATTTAAACTCAATAATTATTTCTGGAGTTTTAGTTAGTTTTGTGTTAAAAAAATTGCGGATTGCGATTAAAAGACGAATTCGGAAACTAGTTACGAACATGTATCATTTATTTCAATGTATACAATCCAAGGCCGTAGCCGGGGGGGGGGGGTTAGGAAGCCAGAGCCCCCCCCCCCCGAAATCCCTTACGTGGATTTTAAAACTTTGATTGATTCTGTAGGAACTAGACTGGCCATAAGATCGTTTAGGGGGTTGGCATTGTATTTTGTATTGAAAATAATCATCAGCATGGGGTTGGCGTACAATGCACTGTGCGTAGGCCGCTTCTCATACTGTTCAGTGTCAAGCTCACATGTGCGTCCTTAGCAGTAAACGTGTTAAGGGTTTAAATTCAAATTCTGACCTAACCCCCTTTTCTGGCTACGGCCTTGGTACAATCCGATCATGTATAGCCCGCTACGATTTTTGTAACACACTGTATATTATTTTACCTTCTTTTTTATTTATAAGAATTTTTTTTTGTGACCGACCAACGTGTATAATGTGTATATGTTATTTTTTTTTAAATTTAGGTCAGCATTAAAATGTATTACGAAATAGATTTTAAGCCGAGAAGAGGACTTAGTGGTCCTGACTTCACTAAAACGATGATTAATTTGTTTCTTCTCCCTTTCTTTTAATTTAATTACAAAGAAAATAAAAATACGAAAAAGTTCAATTTGGTCAAAAAACAGTTCATTTTATCTCAATAAATAATAGCAAACATTAACCCTTAAGTGCTATGACCCTCTGTCGGACCGCTCTTGAAGTGTGTCGCTATCCCCCCTCAACTCCTTTGCCACCACGGGCCAGACCCTCTCAGTAGCTTTCAGTCTTGGCCTTGCCAGTAACATGTGGAAGAGAGGTATTATAGAACTTTGCTGAAGATTTTTTTGTATATATTAAGCTTTGTATTTAGCAGTTTTTATTGCAGATTTTTAGTAGTTTTGCAATGTTATTGTAAATTTGTGACGGCATGACAGATCAATCTATAGTACTTGTGTATTTTTTTAAATCATATACGTTTAACTCTTATTATAACAAACTTTAGACTTTCAAAATAATGTTGATAAGTGTTATACAGTATTTTTAGAATTATTTTCTAATTTTTTAAACTCTTAATAATTTATGTATATGGAAGGGAAACAAATAGCAGATAAACTGGCTAAGAGAGGCGCAGAAACACCACCGATAGGCCCAAAACAATGATAGGAATATCAAGAGGCTATGGGAAAGAAAGCGTAAGAAAAAATGATCAATCAGGACACTTGCGTAGATGGAGAGAGACGGTAAGAGGTCAGAGACAGGCACACGAATTCATTGAAGGCCTGGATGGACACCTAAGCAGAACACTGCTGGGTCTTGGCAGGCCGGAAGTGAGGTTGTTGGTCGGTCTACTGACGGGACACAACTCTCTGAGGAGGCACCTCCACCTAATGGGGCTGGAGAACAACCCATTATGTCGAAGGTGTGGAGAGAAGGAGGAAACTTCTTTCCACGTTCTATGCGAATGTGATGCCCTCGCATCAATGAGGCAGAAATATCTGGGGCAAGGATACCCTGACACCAGTTATATACGAGAAGAAGGCCCCCAAGGACTCCTTCGCTTCGCAAAAAGGGCGGGTTTGATGAGAACTGCTGCCTGGACATGGGCTACAGAGGACCTCATGGTTTAGGTGCAGTGGGTCCCGGTGGTGGATCACACAAACCCCCTAAATAATAATAATATGTATATGGAAAAAAGGGCTTACAAATTATGACTACACTAATAAAAAAAAATTAAGTCAAAACTATGTACCTTTTGTTAATGACTTGGGACAAATAAAAACAAACTAAATCTATAAAAAAATAAAAATTAATAACTGTCATGTTAAGTTTAAATGTACAAGCAACAAATCAGACTATGAGCAATTTTTTTTTAAATTTTGTATGCATAAATTTTGTAGTATTTATGTTACTCTAAACGTCCATAGTATTTAAAGGTTAAAGTCGGGTTTTGATACACTTAACAGAAATTCGGTAGAATACCAAAAACTGATTACAAGTTTAATGATAATTATCATGTTTTTGGCATTATATGTAAATCTATTATTTTATCAACGTTTCAGAAATATTAAAAGTGGAAAAACTATGAAATAAATTGAGTTTAAATTTTAAGAAAAAAAAAAATTTAGAACAAATCGCAAGAAAAAAAAATGTACCCACTGTGATTTATAACAGAGAAAAAAATTATAGAATCGGTAAATGACAAATTAAGATGTTATATACAAATTTCCTTTTCAATGATATAGAAAACATTCAGTATTTAAAAATGAAACTTGTATTAAACAACCATAATAACAAATGGTATTTTTAACTATATAACCTATGTCGAGAACATACGTAAGCAACAGCAACAAATATACGACTTTTTTAAAAGGTTTTAAATTTGTAAATTGCATGTTTCTTGTTCTCATATAATCAACAACATTATACAAATGATTGTAAAGCCATTGAAATACAATGCGCAATACAACTCTGCGCAACATTCCAAAAATTATTTTGATTGCTTAGTTGAACAAAGCACTTCAAGAACGAGTACGATGAACTGACACATAAATCATTGATTGAACTACTCATCGCATGAACATAATATATTATTATTATATATATATATATTATATATTATATAAAATATTATTTTAAAATTGAAGAAACTTTTGTTGAACGAAAACAAGTGTTTCACCTGATAAAGCAGGCACTACTGTAGCTAACTAAATTCTAAATTGTATTGTTTTTTGTGTGACAAAACACGTTTTGAATATTTGCCCCTCAAATCAATGAATATCTTAATCTTTATCAAATACTAGAGGAAAACCACTGCGTGCTCAGCACGCCAACCCCTTTGGAACTTTCTATACACATAATCGTGTTATGTTTTCTTTATAATAAAGGTGTAGGATTAATAATAACCCCAATGATAGGATGGTAAATAATGTTAAATGTTCAAATCAAATTATTTCGTATATTTTGTAACAGTAGTTATAATGAGGTTAAAAGCACCAGCAAGGCTCAGGTCTACACTTTAATAAAAACCTAACCTAAAAGTTAGAAATACAAGTCAATGCTTCAAAGTTTATATTTAAATATTAGAACAAACTGCTGTTTTATCTGTTATTTTATTCCATTGGTTGCTATGGTAATAAATGTAAATACATTATTGGTTTCTCAGTTTAGGAATAACCTAAGATTTTTTCCGACTAAATTTACAAATATTGAAATAAAAAATGTTTTTATCAAAATGAATTATAGCCTATGTTTTTCAGGGATAGTGTAGCTTTTCATTAGTAAAACTATTTTTTCAATCGGTTCAGTAGTTCCAGACATTACCCCCTACACACAAACAAACAAATTTTACCTCTTTATAATCTTAGTATAGAAATACTACTTTTTTATTCCTAGATCTTGAATTGATCAAAAACCTAATACTTTCTGCAACGAGTATTCTACACCAGTATAATATTTTGAATCTTCTAGTTTCTCCCGTTGTCTACACGCTACTTTTTAGGCATACTGTGTATTTTCTCTGTTGCTTGCTTTAAACTCAATCTACCTTCACAACCCTTCTACCGTCCGTCAAATCTCTGCATTCCCTCCTGGGAAATTAAAACTGCTTGATATTATTTTGTTTCAGATTGCGTGATGGTCCGTTATAGAGGATTTTTCCTAAGGAGAATTGACGGTTTTCGTGTTGTTTTACCTCTTGTAATATTTACAGAGCAAATATTTTACCTTCAACTAATTTTAAATGAAGATGATTATCTGAAGGATACATATTATCCAATTCGAAAGCAATAACAATTAAATGTGATATGTAGAATTTGATTTTGATTGGCTGCTTTACTCGGTTTTCCAGCGATTAAAACTAAGCACAGTAGCCAGCCAGCCAACACAAGCCATACAAACCCACATTTCAATTTTAACAATACATTCCTTTTTTTCAACAAACACTGCTTAAGACGCTAGTGAAAATTTCATTTAAATCGGATGGAAAGTTTAGTAGGCCTAATTAAATACAATACTTATAAATATACAAACAAAAAACCACAGCTCTCAATAAGGCGGTGAACAAATTTGGAGAAGTTTTATATTGTGGAACCAGTCGTGTGTTGAATAAAATTGTTTTTCTTAGGAAAATGTATGTAAATATGAATCACATACTGAATAAATATGAATATTTTTCCATCTTACGGACATATTTTGTAAGATCTGTTTGTAAAACATCTGGATTGTATCTATAATGTATCTATTCGCCTAATTAGTGACTTCAAAGGTGGTATAAAAAAAATTTGATGCTTTAAGAAAAATCTCTAAAAATGTCACTTGCTGTAAAAAATGCTAGTGGATTTTTTTGGATAACGAACTAGTCCAAACCACTTTCAAAACCCAAGTGTATACCAAAATTGGATCAAATAGGTCGTACAATTCGGCCGTTAGAGAGACGACACTTCCCCTTATATACTGTTTAATCACGCCACAAAATGTGTTCTGTGGACCGTGCTCGGTGCTCATTGATCAATCCTGACCTTAAGTCTCGCCATAAAGGTCACTACTGCATTAGCTCAACTTTCTCTAACAAGTTTCCCATTTCCTCTGCACTTCCACATCTGCACAGTTATAACAGGCACTCAAGGCCGTAGCAAGGAATACTTTTCGGGGGGAGGGGTTGAGTCGGGTAAAGACCGGGGATTTGAATTTAAACCCTTTGAACACGTTCACTGCTAAGGACGCACATGTGAGCTTGACTCTAAACACTATGAGAAGCGGCCGACGCACAGAGCATTATGTTAGTGATTATTACGTAGAAAGGTTCAAAAATAAAATTTAAGCAATTTCTACTCATTTAAGCTATAAATATAAAAAATAAATGGTCAGCTCCTAGCATAGGAAATACGAAATTTGCATAGCAGTGAACGTGTTAAAAAACAAGTTCCATACCTATTTTTTAAACTTTTATATACTTACGCAGTACCTGGGCGACCGATCATCGCTCAGTACTTGTATTTAGAAAATGTATGCAAATACGAATCAGATACTGAATTTGTTTATGTATATTAGAACAAATAATAATTAAAATAATTAGATAATTTATATTACATTTATAGAAATGTAAAGAATGCAGAAACTGGTGAAAAGGGTTTTAGAACGGTTAATAACAGCAGAAAAATAATTTGTTAGTTAAGTTTGATGTTGAAATCAGCTGATAGTGGAAATATTATAGGAAACAGCTGATTACTGTTATTATTTTAGTCAATAAACACATGTAATGATTTTAAACTCCATAAGCCCAATTTTAAAACTTTTCAATTTTCAAATCAGTTGTTTGGAAAAATACGAGTTTTCCTGAGGTAGTGGTTTTTACCAATCGATTTTTTAGACCCAAAAGCTTCTAATCCCAAACTTTCAGCAAAATCCTTACCGCTGGATCTCAAAATTGCTCGTACGTACAAACAGACATTGCTCGTATTAGAGTATAGGTTGTAAAATATTATAGTATGTAAGGATGAAGAATGATTTTGTTTTGTTAGAGTAAAGTAAGTATTTTTGTTGTACCTCCATAGTTTTCTTATTTAATAGATGAGATCAAGCTCACAAGAGAGTAAGGCTGTAACCTACTGCATCCATGTGTATTGTACGTTGTAGTTTAATCAATGCACAATGATGTAAAATATGTTGCTGGATCCTCTGTTGTCTTGTCTATTTTATAATTTAACTTGCACTTTTTAAACCTAGTATTAATGTTTACTGCTAAATTTCAGGATTTTGGGGAGGGTTTTGACCCCCCCCCCCCCCCACCTGGCGGCCTTGCTCACTATCACCCGAATAGTTAATTTATTAATCATGAGTTCAAGTACAGTAATCCTGTTTTGTATATTCTATGTCCTTGTAGTTTTCTTATCGGAATTTATAAATTAAAGTCAATGTAACAAAGTTTATTGCTCTGTTGATAGTTTGTGAATTTTAAATTTATTAATAAGTAAAATTGTCTTGTAACAAATTATTATTTCAGGTCTTCTTTATTTTTTAATTTACATTTAGCCGGGGCAAAAATATCTAGGTTAAGAATCAATACTATTTTAAGTGTAGGCCTGATTTAAATTCACCCATTATAGAATATTCATTTAAAATTATTACAAATACGATATTATATTCTAATGAAACATAAATAATATAATTAGCAGACATCTGTGAAGTTTGTAAACTAAATTTTAAATTTGTACACATTGAAATAATATTTCTTGAGTGTTTTGTACTTTTAATAAACTAAATCTTAATTGACCGAGCGAAGCGAGGTCTCCGTTTTAACTCGACCGTTCGGCATTTCATCTGTGTGTCTGTGTGTCTGTATGTCTGTGTGTCTGTCTCACGATTACGGCCAAACGCCTTGACCGATTTTGATGATTTTTTGCATGAATGTTCCTTATTCCTAGGCAAAGCCGTGTATATATAAGATTTTTTCCATTTTAATATTTAACCCCTTAAATAAAATAAAAATGGCGGCCGCACCGTCTCTCTCAGTGTAAGCTTTTTTCCAAAGTCAGTTTGTAGCTTAACCGTAAGCCGAATTTAAAAACTAATGACATTTATCACATAGAAAATTTGATTTTCAACAAGATTGTATTCTTGATTTTTTTCCGTATCTCTGACGGTAAGCTCACAAAATGGCCGTAAACTTCAAATTTGTCAAAAATCGTCAAAGTTTTTGTATTTCAACCATGTTTTTATACGTTTATTCTAAACCAATTCAAAAGTGTTGCATATAGCTTTTTTGTAGATAAAGGTTCAAAGAATTTATATATGCCAGTCAAAAAAATGATTGAAGTAAAATTAACAAAGTTATTAGATCAAGAAACATTTATTAGTTATTAGCATGTTCAGTCACGAAAGGAAAATGTTCAACTTTAGGCCTACATAAAAAGTAGTAAAAATTATTGTAATTTTTTTCATAAATGTAAAAACGTTTCGTAATTTATTTCTAAATAGAATTATATAAAAACATTTGTCAATTTCATATTTCTTATTTTGAAAACACAAGTTTTTATGTTCCTATTACAAGACTGCTAACAAAACTAGGCCTGTTTTCAATAATAATTTAGGAATATATCCTTTGCAAAAAATGGCATATAATAATAAGAAAGTGTAGGGGATAAGAAAGTGTAGAGAATAAATCAAAAAATTAAACTGAGTACTTGCAAATTATCATTGTAAATTTCATCAAAGTATTTGACTTAGCTTCACTTGAATTACAAAATGAGATGAAACAAATGAAACCTCTCGGCGATAAAGGACATACAAAAAATGACCGTTGGACACCGTGGGAAGTGTTGGTATATGGGTTGAGAATAAAGTTGTTTATCACGACGTTTTAACTTCGTTTGTTTTCATTATTTCTAATATTGGAATATGATATGGAAGTTATGGAACTGTAAATACATTGTTAAGTTTTAGTTATTTAAGTGTGTAAATATTTCATTATATGTTGTCACTATATAAATGTATATTTTTACCTATCTTACCCATTATTAACCTAAATAAAACACAATGCCTCTAAAAGAAAATCTTTAGCAGTTAAAGCTCAAGAAAAGAAAAAAACGAGAACTAGAAATCCCGGAATCGCGGGAATTGCTAAATAATGTTTCGCTGGCTAAACCTTGTGCTTATTTCCTTACTGGCACTATATTTTTAACCTAAGCTAAAAACCAAAATTTGTTATTTCAACGAGCGAAGTCTAATGTTCACAGAACTACTAGTAAAAGGTTTTATGTTTTCTAAAGGACTTGGATAAATTCATGCGTCAGAATACATTTTGCGAGCGAACTAATTTCGATTCAATATTACCACCATAGAAAATGTATAGAAACAATGACAGAGAATAGACTGCATTCTTTTGAACAAATGTCCAATTGTTAATTGATTTCACGTTAAATTAGATTTACTTGTAAAGTCATGCATTAAGAGGAACAATAAGATTACAGGAGCTGGATAGCATTGTCTTACAAATATTCCGATTTGAATGTTATATTTGATTGTTCCAGATAAGTAGGTAATACATGTATTTGTGTTCTTGGCGTCCAACCGTTTGTTCACGAAGCTACTTCATACTGAGATATAAATTCGTTTATGTCCTCAGTGATTGAACCATGATATTGTGTTGGTCGAACTAATTGTTTTTTTTCTTTCCTATCCATTTCAGTATTATTTGTTTTGTGATTTGAATTTATTCTCTTATTCGTATATGTTTATTAACTTTGTCATTTTAGGGAATTATTTGTTATTGTTTATGATAATATCTTATTACTTAACATAAATTTAGGTTACGTACTTTACAGTGTGTTCGTCGTCGGTTTCTTTTATTTTTGAATGTGGATTACTAGTTTCGACCTTGCATCCAGGTCATCTTCAGATAAATGAAGGCGAATCCGTTCACATGAACTTCGATGTAACGACACATATACACGCACACATAACACAACAATTAATATTTACTAGTAGTTCTGTGAACAGTAGACCTCGCTCGTTGAAATAACAAATGTGGTTTTGAGCTTAGTAGGTTAAAAATAGTGTGTCAGTAAGAAAGTAAGCACAAGGTTTAGCACGTGAAACATTATTTTGCATTTCCTGCGATTCCGGGATTTCTAGTTCTGGTTTTTTTTCTTTTCTTGAGCTTTAACTGCTAAAGATTTTCTTTTAGAATCATTGTGTTTTATTTAGATTAATAATGCGTCAGAAAGCTAAAAATATAGGGTTATAGAGGGACAACATAGAATTAAATATTTACATACTTAAATAACTAAAACGTAACAATGTTGTTACAGTTCCATAAATTACATATCATATATCATATTCCAATATTAGAAATAATGAAAACAAACGATGTTAAAACGTCGTGAGAGTGATCTCAACCCATGTACCTACACTTCCCACAGTGACCAACGGTCATGTTTTGTATGTCCTTTATCGCCGAGAGGTTTCATTTGTTTCATCTCATTTTGTAGTTCAAGTAAAGCTAAGTCAAATACTTTTATGAAATTTACAATGATAATTTACAAGTATACAGTTTACTGCTTTGATTTATTTATTCTCTACACTTTCTTATTATTATATGTCATTTTTGGGCAAAGGATATATTTCTAAATTACTATTCAAAACAGGCCTAGTTTTGTTAGCAGTCTTGCAGTAGGAACATAAAAACTGGTGTTTTCAAAATAAGAAATTTGAAATTGATAAATATTTTTATACAATTCTATTTAGAACTAAATTACGAAACTTTTTGACACTTATGAAAAAATTACAATCATTTTTACTACTTTTTATGTAGGCCTAAAGTTGAACTTCTCCTTTCGTTACTGAACATGCTTGTTTCTTGACAAACAAATTCCCTGTAGCGAAGCACGGGTATTCAGCTAGTACAATTATAAAAGTACTTTACTTCTGTCTGTAATATGTACACAACTGTTATGGCAACTGGGATTTTTTATAAAGCCTGAAACGGATGTTTTCCAATAAACCGTTGCATATTTGCTTTAGATTTCAAGGTCGTTACACGTTGAGTATTTGTTTTAGTCTAAATTTAAATATAAAGTAAATACAAAACACTTGTGGTATATTTTAATCGACAAGGTAAATATAAACCACCTGTGTCAAACCGGATGCTTTATACGAGCCTGTTATTTCAAAAATACGACTTATAGCAAGTCCCTTAACTGGTTCAAAGCTTTTAGCCTAGTCAACGAATGGCCAAAAGGGGGGTGTAGAAGGAAAGTCAATAAACGGAAAGACCAATGGTACATTGTTTGGGGTACCTAGTAGTATAACATACTAAAAGTCCTTCACGGCGGAGGAGGGGTGGGGAAGGTACCATACTAAAAGGGGTGGCGGAAGAGGGGGAGGGGGGTGTTAAAGGTACCATTGTTGGATTTTTTTGCCTATATCTCAGTAGGGGTTGGTTCTACAAAAAATATATACGTATACACAATTAAAGCTGACAAAATTTTCTACATATTTTGCACCTATAGTGTTTTTGCTGTCTGTAACCGTTAATGAGATTTACGCTCTCGGAAATTTGTAATTTTCGGAAAAAACGTTTCTTTGCATTGGAATACTTTATTATTTGTTCCCCTTGCGGTCTACCCTCGTGAGCTCTCTCCAGTTCTTATTTCGTTCGTATAAAGTGAAATTATTGTGTATTTCGCCTCAGTATATTATTTTATTTTATTATTACTAGACCTATTATGTCGCTATGTCGATGGAAAAATGTTTTGTTTCTCGCTTTAGTTGAGTTAGTTTATATAATGTCATACGTCCGTAGGAAGTCGAATTATTGTGTTTTTTGCCTTTATATTTTATTATTATTATATCCGATATATTTTATTAGTATTATATGAAGTATATTTTATTTTTATTATACCTGTTATATTTTATTAGTATTATATGCGGTATATTTTATTTTTATTATATCGGTATATTTTATTATTAGCGAATTTCCATAGGAAAAATGAGCTATTGCAGTGGCCCTTATGGTGAGACCCAAGGTCGGGAGTAGCAAATGAGCACCGATCATGGTCCCCAGAACACGTTTTGGGGTGTCATTAAAATTCATATATATATAGATTTCTCACGTAATCATTTGTTGGTTTTGCTGTTATTTTTAACCAGGGTAGGTTGATCGTTTTCGATCAACATTTATTGTGGCTCTTTCGTGTTCGAGCATCGGATCAACATTTCAAAACCAACAAATGAGGGACCCAATTACAAAAAACTTATACAATTTCTTATACACCCAACTTAGCGTCGTAACTGAGACCATCAATAGTTGATCTGTTTTATACAAGTTATATATACAAAATACCCGTTATTCAGATAGTTTTAAGTTTTAAACAGGCCAGTCTCACTCGCTCGCTTTCCTAACTGCACCAGGCCATCGGCCCGGCCCGGCCTTGCCTACTTACCCTTCTACCTGCTATCTATTCATAGTTGAGGGAGGGTTGTTTATTGTTTACTGCATGGTATATTAAATGGTTATTGGTTTAATATTTTACTTCTACACAATAGACGATATGCAAATTATAGTAAGTTCTTCATTTCTTTACCGATTTTCGTAAAACTCATTTTCCTATTGTTTTTTTGGGATGCTGAACAAGAATCTGGCACTTATTTTTACCCAATGTTAAAAATAAAAATAATTACTTGATTAATACGAATTATATATATTTTTCGAAAAGAATAAATCCATTTACACAGTTTTCACAATATCTTCAGAACTTCGGAACTTATAAGAATTTAATCAGATATGAGCCAGACTTGTCGTTTTAAGAACTTAATACTTTAGTCATTTTATTTTTTTTTTCAATTTAATTTTAGTGTTTGAAGTCGGAACACATTTCTGTAAAAGCAATTGACAGCATTTGCTTCAGCTGTAAAAGCTTTTCTTGTAATGTTTTAGATAATACAGAGGTACTTTATCAACTAAATTGACATTTTCTAAAACTTTCTAAATGTTTCAAATTGGGACAAATTGTTATTTGTGGTACCTATTTATAATTAGATTTCAATACAAAAAAAAGCTTTCAAGCTTTGTAAGATTCCTTGAGGATAATTGGTATATATAGACTAACTAAGTCTTTAAAGTTTATCACTTTAATATTATTTTATTATTATTAGAGTTGTTGTATTTTCGAGTTTCAATCAATTTATCAATTTATCCTGTAAAAAGTGTCTACCAGTAAAATTGTTGTCCTGTAAAATTTAACAACAATCCATTTAGGCTACAAAAAAAAATAAGGTACACTTTACTTTGTATCTTAAGGCAGACCATTAAGTTGTAATATTTTAAGTGCTCGATGTATCGTCTAAAATGTGTAACCAGTGCCCCAAATACATCAAAAACGTTTCAGAATTTGTATTTTTTTACCTTCATGATTTCAACTTTAAAAAATTCAAATTATTTTGTAGAATATGTCTATATAACGAAACAATGTTGTTAGAGTGAAGGTACTCTACGTTAGGGTCGAGGGGCTGCCACAAGGGTAATAACTGTCAGAAATATTTCTATTGTTAAATTCATTTCTTCAGACATAGAGTATTACTCATCCGACAAACCGGCGTTGTTAACATTTCTACAATATGGTTTGATAATTTTACATTAGGTTCTTATGTTATGTTTAAAATATACTTGCAAAGGAAATGTAAGAACCTTTGAAGACAATTTCATTTTGATGTAGTTGGTTTGAAAATAATTTGCAAGACTTGGCTCCACGAATGTGATCCTAAGTCCAAAGAAAATAGTTTGAATCTTTCCATTTTAAATTAAAAAATATTAGATGCATTGATTTGAGAAAAAGTGTTTATAGTTAAATTTGTCTTCCAAAACCTACTGCAAAATAGGTTTAACTTCTATTTACTTCTAAAATACAAGTGTATTTTTCAACAGAACGTAGACCTAATAGTTTTGTCCGTCATATTTTGTTCTTATAATACAATTATTTATTTATTTTATATTTTATTTTTTATTTATGTTTTTGTTATTGCATTTATGGCCATATCACATTTGAAACGACCTGACACGTCCAATGTTAGTACTCAGTAATGGTCCAATGGTCCAATGGCCCAATGGTAGTAATTTGGGTTCAGAGAGCACCAAAACAAATTATTTCACTAAAAATATTTTTGGGTTCAGGGAGCACCATAACAGATAATTCCACTAAAAATTCAAATTCGAAAGTTTGGACGTAAACAATACTTTCTCCATATGCTACGTATAGGGGGGAGAAAGTAAAAATCAAAGAGAAATATTTTTTAAATTACATCCCAGTGCCTGGTAAAAAGGCATAGTTTGGTGATGGGGTTATTTTCAAAGAAATGTATACTATAAACGTAGGTTAAGTGTTACTTAATTTTAAAGGTTTTAAAAAGTTTAAAATAACAAGAAATTTATTTTGTTGATCACATTGAAGTGGGTGATCCTTAATGATTTTCATATATAATGAATGTTTGTATATTCTAAAATATACAAATAATTTAAAGAAATTTGAAGAATAAAATAGTTTAAAAAGCTATCTGACTACTTGAAATACATGAATAAGCTCATGCATTGAACATCATTTCAGTGCAGGTACAGTAATCATCTTCTTACTATAATATTTCAATTAACATCTGATTTAATACTTTGAATCAATTAATTATGTATATTTTTAATTTATTGGTTATATTTGTGATTACTAGGAATCTATACAATATTTTTTTGTATGTTGTAAGTTTGTTGTCGTGCGAAGTACACTAAAGTTTCCCCTAGTATATTAAAATGATTTTCAAAAGCTTATACGAACAAAAATTAATGTACGTTTACTCGTTTGTCTACAGTTTAGTGCATTGCATGGCCTTTGAACTAAAATGCAAATTTCAATCGAAATGTATAAAGTACCTACAAATTTCTGGTGAACTTTTTAAAATTCATATATTTTTGTTTTATTATAAAGAATTTTCAACAACGACTCCACATCAGAAGAGAAAAAAAACTTGAATAATAACAGACCGTATAAGTCTAGTGCTACACAAAATGCATTAATAATAACTATCCATTAAGGAATTGATAAAAATAGTGGTTTAGTTTCGTAATTTGTTTTTTATCAACAGTACTAGTTTAAAAGCTAGTTAAAATTTTACGCAACTCTTATACAACTTTACAACTAATACAACTTTTATGTTAAGATATTTTGGATTTAATAAAAAATATTAATGTTTAGACAATGTGTATAATGGAAATTATCCTTAGTATTGGCTATATCTAAACAATAAATAACTAAACAATAAATCTAAACATAAAATATTATTTCATATTTCAGAGCTCTAAAAGGCATAATTTGGTAGTGGATGGAACTTTGAAGACAATACTTTTTAATTCAAACATAGGTATCATCATTTTATAGCTCGTTTACTATATCGTTTGAAAATGTAATTATATATTTTTGTTCCCGTTTCAAGTTGGTGACAATAAACGGTTTGCGTTTTTTTAACTAATTAACCATTTTACTCAAAAGTCACAATTTTAACAAACATTGATTATAGTATATGATTTCATTCAATAACCAATTTGGTCAATTTTCCAAAGTTAAATGAAGAATGAAAAAACACTTTCCTTAGTTTCTTTAGGTAAGAAATTGTGGGGTTTCTGTGTGTGTCTAAACTGATTCGTTTGCTCTTTTTACGGACTGCTCCGGTGATCTAAACAAAACAACTTTTTTATAAACGTATTACTAAGGTTCAAAATAGTCACAATTTATCTTCCAAGACTATTAAAAGTAATAACCTAAACACTGGTATTCTAACCAAAAATAAGTACAGTATTCTTGACTTATACCTTTGTACATCCCTAACCTCACAAAACTTGGACTTTGACGATTACATTCTAAACTGCAGATTACTTCAATTACAATCTATTTAACGAAGATTAAATTAAATCTAGTTGACTGCAGTGGATTTAGCAATATGGTTGTTGTGAAAACACGTAGTCATAATTTGTATAATATTTACTATCAAATAAACACTTCATGCCAAATAAACTCATCAACTTTTATTTTGTTTTGAATTATGTGCTTGAAGTTGAGTTGCTTGTGATAAATAGTAGGATTACAACTTTTCCTGTTTCAATAATTTCTAAACAGAGGATTGTTAATAACTTTTCTCTATAATTTAAATGCTATATGCTGATTATTTCAGTTGAAATTGATAATGAGTTTTATAAATAATTTTAAAGAGCAGTTAAATATTTCTTCAGAGTATATCTAATTCACTTAAAGATCCGATTGATACTACTAAAACAAATAGTGTATATATTCACTTATAATAACAAGTTTAAAGTGACTTAAAATACAAGATGGCGGCAAGTTCCGGGGAGGGGGGACTTTCAGTATGCTTAAATAGGAAGCCTCAATTGGCATTATAGTGAAGAAAATTTGTTAGAATTCAATGTTGTTGTTATTTCTTCTTTGACGACAACAATGAGACAGAGCGGGGCTAGTGCATATTTTATATAATTTTAATCTTTGACCTAATTTAGTTATAAGGAGAACCGCTGTTTTCAACATTTCAGCCATCATATAATGTTTAGAAAATAAAGCAGATTTGAATAATATCTTATATCAATGCTTAATTTTGATATTCTTCGATTTAGTTTTAGATATAAGTAGGCCTATAGATAAGTCTTCTCGTAATTTTTGCACTTAAAAAACATACATTTAAACAAATTTATTGAATGCAGTAAATTTGTTATAAATTACATTTTAAAATATCGTGTTTTTATAAATACTCAGAGGCTTAAAATAACAACGAATAGTATTAAGAAAACCTGTAACTATAAATAGGCTTAGGAAAGATATTTTTTGTAATTAACATAGTTGAGTTTGGGGAATATTTATATTAGGCGAAAAACAAACGACATATATTATGACTCATGGACACTAGATCAATTGTTTTTGTTTTGAAATGGGAAATTTTTAACAAATTATGAAGTGGTTTGAAGACCTGAATTAGGCTTTAGTAAAGAGTAAAGAAGAAACAATAATAAATCAACTTAAAGATGATAATAAACTAATTTACTAATTTTAAAAGTATAACAAACTGGGTAGGCCTAACTTACTTCAGTAAAAATGTTATTTTAAAATTGTGATATAATGATATATTGCACCACATTATGTATCGCATTACTATAAAAAATAAAATAAGGTCATTGTTTGTGAGTCGGTGCCTGGTCACAGTGGTTTCTCTCATTCTAATATATTTAGTTTTCTAGACACATCAGTTTTAGTATTCTAGTTCTGTGTTCCTCATTATTTCTTGGAATACAGTGGGTTAAAAAAAAATAAAATAAAGAGGAACCCAGAACTAACATGGCAAATGTCTAAACAACTTTTGTTTTAAAATATTGTCAATCCATTATTAGAAACTAGGCTAATTATAAAACCAGAATCAGTTTAGCTTGGTTTCTATTGAAACTTCAATATTTTGCACCAAAAATGAATCTAAGAGAAGTATTTGTTTTCTAATTCCAATGGCCCAAAAAGTATATTTTTGACGAGGTTGTGATTGTGGAAGAAATATTTACTGTAGTACGGTGTTACATAATTATAAAGGTCTTTTAAAAGTTAATATTATCTTGGTTTTGTTTTAAGTTGGCGGCCGTAAACAGTTTTCGTATTTGGTTTTTGTATTTTTGTTTTACTCAGAACTGACAATTTTACCAAACTTTGCTTACGATATATTGCTTTTTAACAAAATTCATTCGGGCACTTTGCTTCAAGTTTCCAACTGTAAAAAATATAGATTTTTTTATAAATATAAACGACAATTTGTTAAATTATATACACATTTTGTAATAAAATTTTGGTTATATCAAAAAATATTTGAAATGTATGGTCCAAAATCTTAAATAGTTAAAAAAAAATATTTTACTAGTTACAATACCTAGAACCCTCCCTCCAGTCCCATTGACGATGTGAAATCACGTAGCCTCAATTTGTATAATGAGTTTATAAATAACTTAACTTAGTGAATCCTTAGCCAGATGTATTGTGTTTACCATAAAAATATGTTAAACATATATCTACTTTAAATTGTGTTTGGTTGCTCTGATTATTTCATTTGGAGTAGATTATGAGCTTTACAAATAATTTAAATTACAGTCACTGACAAAGTGCAGATTTTGAAGGGACTTTAATAGATATCTACAGAGCATGTCTAATTATGCTAAAAATAGAATTTTATTTATATTCCTAAAACAAATATTGTACATATTCAATTAATAACAAGTTTAGTAAGTAATCCATGATGGCGGTCTTTTCCGTTGCCGCCCCACTCTAGGGAACTGTTAGTGTGTTTGATAGGAAGCCCCAACTGACATTTTAATGAAGGAAAAAATTCGAATTTAATAAAAAAATAAAATTCAATGTTATTTAAAATCTTTTTTTAACTTGACTACAAGTACACAGAGCGGAGCTTACTGAATTAATGCATATTTTCTTTATGCCTTCTTTTAACCACTGAGCTGCACTTAGCCTAAGTTCTAAGGAGAACTTTCCAGCCAGCATACAATTTTTAAGAAAATAAGGCTGAATAATATCTTGTATAATTTTTATTTTTATAATGATTGATTTTGTTTTAGATATAAGTATAAATAATGTATTTTCGTAGGTTCTACACTTTAAAAAACATAAATTGAAACGAATTTAAAAAATTGAGTTAATTTATGTGTGTAAAATTGGATGTTACATTTATAAATATTTGCTGAGACTTTTAAAATAACGTATAAGAAGAATAGCTTTAATAAAACCTGTAAATTATAATAGGCTTTTGAAAAGATCCTAATCTCTAATCTAGTAATTAACATAGTTGAGTTTGGAGAATATTTATAGTAGGGAATTATAATCTACATATTATCATTCATGGGCACTAATCGTATCGATTGTTTAGGGGCAAAATAAGTAATGTTTAAGACAACATTTTTTCAAATTGTTATTACAGACAATCCATTGTTATACACCTTTCAAGAACAACACTATTTTGATGAAATCAAAAAGTTTAAAAAATATGTTTAATAAATACTCATACAACAAACATATTCAAATCCGAGTTCAAATATACCTTTTGGTTTTTTATGAAAGAGGGAAGCTATAAATAAGTGTCATAGAAAAGTAAGAATCTCAAGTAAAATTATAGAACATGTGTAAATGTTATTTAATATATGAAGCATTTTCACAGCATCGTCTTTAGTAAATTTCGGCGAATTCTTTTAAATATTTTTAGGTTTTATTGCCCTTGTAAAACTAATAAAGGTCACCGTTAGGTCTAGTTCCGTAACAGGTCAGTCAAATTTGGTACCGTATATAAGAATGAAGAAAGAAGCTTCAGCATATTTCACTAACGTTGTTACATTTTATAGTCTGTATACTTCAGGTTGGCCGGTGGACTCGGGACTACCTGAGTCTACCCTTATAAACCCTGGCCGCCTCCGTCAGGGCTGCAGCTGTGTAGGGAAGTGTCTGAGTTTCTACGAGTTATTTTTTAGTAAACAATAATTTGACATTTTAAAATACTATACATATTT
>JAGFPH010009933.1:28927-43467 GCA_018207615.1 Philaenus spumarius | reverse complement strand
GTTAGAGTGCGCACACCTATATACATGGTGCTTCCGGTCAAAAATGTAGTCAACTTCCGGTCAATTTCTTTGGCTAACCTACCAGTTTAAGCGACTTAGAAACCCAATGTGTGTACCAAATTTGGTCCAAATCGGACGTAAAATGCGTCCGTTAGAATGCGCACACATACATACATAAATATATACATATGATGTTTAATGACACCCCAAAACGTGTTCTGGGTACCATGATCGGTGCTCATTTGCTACTCCCGTCCTTGGGTCTTACCATAAGGGCCACCGCAATAGCTCATTTTTCCAATGGAAATTCGCTAATAATAGAAACACATGAGGAAATATGTAGGAGGCAAGCTAGACGGTGGGGTAGCATGTATTCCAGCATTTAGCTTTCAATCATATATTGCTATAATCATTTGAATTAACGTCATACAGAGGTGGCTGCTGTTCGATAGCGTAAATCAATGTTTACTTGCCAAACATTTGGTCACTTTCAAGTACACAATAATCACTTTGAAATAAACAATGACTACTAGAAGCAGGACAAAGTCGATACTTCTGATCTTTCTGGTCGCTGCGCTGTGATTGCGCGTTGACAGAGCTCCAAGTATAACTTGGTTCGGCGTTATAGCGCCGCATCGTTAACGCTCAACGTCCGGTTAACGCGGATTCGCCAGCGTTGATAGAGCTCGTATTACATGGCCCAGGTATACTCCCATTTACCCAATGAACCGACGTTAACTCGACGTTGAAAACGCGCTGCTATCAGCGCACGTATAACATGTTTAATTCGAAAAGTAAAAATAAATAATAGAATGCGGCCATTAGAGTGAGAACACACAAACACATATATATATATTTATTGTATATGTAACATTTTTAATGACACACCAAAACATATTCTGAGGACCACGATCAGTGCTCATTAACCACTCCCGACTTACCATAAGAGCTCATCTTTCCTATGGAAATTATCTAAAAAGAACGATTCAACCACCGTTTGCCTACACTTCCGCCATCCTATCCTATTACTACATATATATACAGATATGGTCGCTTCAAATGTACCTGCACTTTAGCAAAAATTCAAAACTGTGATCTGATCACTAAGATAACACTGTACCCTTTAACATATCTTATAATACAACCGATTAGTGCATACAAGCTGGATCACCGTCCACCACAAGTAACAATTTATTTCAATATCTAGTTTTGTTTAAACTCACCTTGTTATAAATGATGTTATGCTCCAGCCTCTCTTCCAGTAAAGTTACTGAGTTATCGACATAAACCCCATCACTCGAAACACTGCAATAACAACGAACTGGTTAGGTATATTATTTCCATCGCTCAATACAGCTTCTGTTAGTACAAGCAAAAGTAAGATAGCTTAAGGGTCTGCTCCAGTAAAAATAAAATGGATTTTTATCCCATAAGAGCAATGTTAAATTTCATACCATTCATTTCGTTTACTTTTTATCATAAAATTGTTTGCAAGGTCTCATTTTAAGCACAGTCACAATACGCATCCTTCTTGCAATTTACATTTTTAAAAATTTCTTTCATTTGTCAAGTAACTGACATTTTGTAAGTACAAAGTTCGATTTTTTTCCTAACACAATAAAAAATTAATAATGAAAAATAATTTGCAAGCAGGATCCGAAATTTTATAAAGAATATTCAGTTTTTTTTTCAACACACAATTACAAAAGATATACTAAACTTATAAAATGGTTTGAAATGAGGCAATGTCAAAGCGTTCAGATGCAAGAAATTGCACTGCTTAGATAGGGATACAGTGATACCGGAAGTGCGTTTCCTGTTGCTTTCTCGTTTACTGGAGCAGAACCTTAAGTTATTGTTGGAATTATGACTCATTACTGGTGTTATACAATATATATGTCATCGGCATATTTTTCGGAGCAACTGCGGTAAGTCATTCTTCAAATAGGCTAATTTAGTCATTCGAAAGAAATGTTTTAACGAACCCCTAACATTTAATAAATTTTCTGTGAATAAATTTGTAAAATGTCTTGGTTTTCAAACATTTCCTTCCTCCGCCATCGTCATCATCTTTTTAGACATTTTTAGAAGTTTAGGTTAAAGTTTCAGTGTGTTATCTAAAGAATGTTAATTATTATTATTATTTTATTAACGAAGTTTATTAATTCTGCTTTGAATTACATTTGACAAAATAAGCCCAACAAACAATACATAATCCATCATTGATAAATAAAATACAAACATAAAATTACCTTACAACAATACGATTTTTAAAAAGTGATAAAATATACATACAACTTAATCAATAAACAAATATGCTGCCTCAAGAACAGAAATTTCAACAAAAACTTTAGAAATCAAAAAAAGGACAAAAGGATTTAACATAAAAAACATTGTTTGTCAAACTATCATCAATTATATTGGAAGAATTAATTAGGTACCCCTTAGGAAAAGCCTGATTTGGAGTTATCGTCAAGAAATGAAGAACCAATGGCAGAAGCAGAAAATAAGTACTTGATACTAAAATTTAGTTGAAATAGAAACAGAGAAAAATAATTATTCTGTAATTCTGTGCTCAAGTTTAATTTTGATATATTGGTTTTTTAGATTTCACTATAATAGTTTTTCAACATTTTCCTGAGCGAAAATCCATTTTGATATCGCTTTAACAAATTTATTTGATGACTTTAAGTCAATCACTTCAGGCGGCAAATTATTCGAAAATTTTGGTGCACTGTAGGTGAAAGATCTTTCGCATGCCTCCATATACGGCCTTAGCTGTTCAAAACTATTGGGGTGTCTTAGGTTTTTCTTATTTTCTGTATATATTATCTTTTTATCACCGCCTCTCACGAAAAAAAACCTTAAAACTTTGAAAATATACAAATGCCTCAGAGGGAAAATTCTTAACTGTTTGAATAACGGAAATGAAGATTCAATTCTTGGTTTATTAACAGAGTACGAACAATTTTTTTTGAATAATGAGCAGAGGCTTGATTGAATTTAAATAAGTTCCTCCCTAGCACGTTATTCCGTATTCAAGTTTGTAATTAATTAGGCTGAAATAAACATTTTTTTAAACTGATAATGGGCACAAGTATCTTAAATATATAATTTTCTTAGAGCTACTAACATTCCAGAGTTTAAATGTTTTATGTGGACCTTCCAAGAACAATTATCATCAAAGAAAACTCCTAGATATTTAATACTACATACCAGTTAAATTTTGATACAAAAAGTACAGTCTTGCGATGATTGAATAATACACTGAGGGCATTTATACATTAAATTATTTATCTGATTATTTCTAGCTTTTTGTTAAGTTTGAAAGAGAAGGTTTTCACTTAATACCATTTGGTTTTGAGCAAACCAGCAATTTAACTTGTTTAAGTCTTCTTGCATTTGTCTAATTAGGTCTTCTCTATTTTTTGCACTGCAACACAATGCTGTGTCATATGCATAAGCTGTTAGACTACCATTAAAAGCACCCTCACATAAATCATTAACATATATTAGAAATATAATTGAACCGAGAACAGAGCCCTGCGGAACTCCGCACACAACAGGTTTTAGTTCACTTAGACAACCAGGAACCCTGACACATTGAGATCTTTCACCCAAATAGCTAGAAAATCAGCTATGCGCAACACCTCGCTCGCCTTCGTTCCAGAGTTTTTTATGGTATAATTTTATGGTCTACGGAGTCAAAGGACATTGTTATGTCAATAAAGAGGCCTCCAACTGATTTTTGTAAATTTAATGCTTTATATATATTTTTCCGTAAAATGCCAGTTCTGTAAACATCTTCTGTTCCTAGTTTTCCCTGAAATCAAACTGATTAGAGCATTATGAAATGAAATGAAAATTAATTTATTTGACCCTTCTTATACATAATTTACATAATAACAAAAACATTTCACACTTAAACTATACGCTTAATAATAAATAAACAACTATTCACAGTACAAAATATAATACATCTAAAATATAAATTTATAACAAAACAAATAGAAATTACTAAAGGGTCAAATCATCCCGAGGTTATAACCTGTTTGGGATGAAAATGTTTGTACAATTAAACATATAAACAGCTCGATGGGAAAGAAACAAAACGCCTTCACCGGCCAGTTCAACTGTACATTACACTAACATAAACACATTTAGAATACTAAGATTTGGCTTTTACTTGATAACAACAGTAACACAATAATAAATCCACAAACACAAAAAATAAAATACAATTAAGAAAATCAATCCTGCATTAACTTATTTGTTTCCAAAAAACACCTCTTTCGGAACCAAAAGTTCACCAAAAAAACAAAACGTAACAAAATTCTAAGTACCTTTCAACTTCAATCACACAAATATACTCACACACATACACACACACCACCTCCCACTCACAAACTAGTATTCATTATCCCGGTGAAGAAGAGAGCCTTCAAGAATAATCACAAATACTTGACGAATAATTACTGAAAGTTTATCCACCCTCACTGGTTACTGGTGAAGAACATATCGACCTGGTCCTGTTCTAATAAATATTGTTTTAAAAGGATGAGAAATTTTATTTGAGGCAAGAAATGAAATCAAGCGGACGATTTTTTCAATTATTTTGGATATTGCGGGTAATAATGAAATCGGTCTATAATTTCCCAGTGTTGTTCGACTGCCTTTTTTAAAAAACAGGAACAACTATAGCTGCTTTCATTTCATTTGGAAAAATTCCGCTTTCCAGGCTAAGATTAATAATATACATTATGTTAGTTTCGGAGAAATAAGTTCGTTAACTTCTTTCAAAACTAAATTACTAATACCATCTACACCCGGCGATTTTTTATTCTTTAGCTTAGTTTTGAGTCTGCAAACTTCTTGTACGTCAGTGGGGGGGGGGGGGCATTAATTTATCAACTCTAGTAGGTGGGAAAACATGACCAATAGAGCCTTGCATAAAGTTGTGTCTCGAGCTAACTGAAATGTTTTTGATAATATCTGCAAAATAATTACTGAATGCGTTAGCAATTTATTTTGGTTCAGTAACTATGTAATTCTTAGATCCGCCCTCTATATGGATATTTTCAATAAGGTTCGTTTTACTTTTTACGCCGATAATATCATCTACAATTTTCCATTGGGCACAGGGATCATTTTTGCCTTTGCCAAACAAACGCAAATAATATACCTCTTTTTGATTACCAATATCAAATTATAATTTAGATTTAAACATCTTATAATATCTGCTGAGTTTTTCATTGTAGGGTTGGAATTCTGTAACTAAAGTTGATACTCGCGGAGAGTCGTACTATATTCTATACACACAAATTATGGTAAATGTCAGCATAGAGTAGGCTACTATAATATTTTCTGTAATAAATCTGGAAGCTGTAGAAGTTTAGAAAGGTGGCGCCCAGCCAAAACACAATGTTGTGAGGCATAAGACAGAGAGGCTGTAAAGAATCATTCATTACTTGACTGTGTGTGGTAGAGATTATTTCTAAGTCTAGGCTGTAGGCATGTTGCCAAAAGTATGTCTGGATTAGAAGTGTTGCTCGTTTGTCTTGGTTCAAATTTGAACCTACTGTGATGGACAGCCTATAAGGCACAGCTGAACCGCTGTTGTGAGTTGAGCGAATTTCGAAAATTAAGTTTATATGTTTTATGGTTTCAACCAAATTTTGGGGAAATCGGTCTACTCATAAAGGTGTTGAATAGCTGCCTGTGTATACGAAATATATTAGTATAATTTGTTTGCACCTCAGCCTCCACTCACTCACCGTTTCGATCCGTTCGAAGCGGAAAAATTCAGTTTGAATTCCGACCGCCGCCCTCGTCAAAAGCTGCCTCCACGTGGATTGAACCGGATTTGTTTATGATATTTTACGTTTTGAATGATTTTGGGGGGATCAGACGAGCTACAAAAAAATGTGCAGAATAATCTCCAATATTTGTTTTTATTTTTAACTTCCCGCTAAGAAAATTGAAAATTTTCTAAAATCGGGAAGTTATTGGTTTCACCCCGTTTTTCGAAAATCGAGTATTCATCAGATCTCGACGTTTTGAGGTCCTAGGAATCTTCCCTGACCACTCCCGAGAGGGTGTCACCCTGTCTGTATGTGTATGTGTGTGTATGTAAGTATGTGACCCGCTTATAACTATTGAACGGCTTAACTGATTGGATCCTACCAAACGGCGTTCTAAAGAGTTCCATCAAACTTAGATTTCCTGAAAATTTCAACTAATTCGGACCGGTAGGTTCTGAGAAATTTCGAAAAAACTAAGAATTAAAAAATTTTCAAATCAGTTTTTTTTTTAATAATATTTAAACGGCTTTACCAATCAATTCCAAAATCTAATCAGCTTTTAACCTGGAAAAGCGACGTCGATCGCTACCAGTCCGGTCAAAATCGGTTAATTCGTTCGTGAGATATCGTAAACGAAAGAAAACAAAAAAAAGTGTTTTTTCTCAATTTCTCCGAAAATTTTCATCAGCAAAATTTTTGTTGTCGATTCTTTCAATGTACTCGAAAAACTGCATCGATTGCTGCAAATCGCATAAAAATCGGTTGATTCATTCGCGAGATATCGTGAACGAAAGAAAATAAAAAAAAGTGTTTTTCCTCAATTTCTCCGAAACTTTTCATCTGAAAAATTTTTGTTGTTGATTCTTTCGATGGACTTAAAAAACTGCATCGATTGCCTCAAAACGCATAAAAATTGGTTGATTCATTCAAAAGTTATGGCAGTTCAAAATTTCCAAAAATAGTGTTTATCAAACTTTCATCATACTTTTGTAATTAAACTTAGCGGGAAGTTACAGGGATGGCCTTTAGGGTCAACCGTTTTCCAAATTTTTTTTAGATAAAACCCGTTCACTTCAGATGAAAACCCGTACACATATATACATATCATTTTTAGTGACACTCCAAAACGTGTTCTGGGGACCATGATCGGGTCTCATTGACTTCTGACCTAGCTCATCGTTCCTATGGAATTTCGCTAAAACAACATAGTACGGTAACTTTACTATTTTGTTTGACTGTAATAGAGTGTTTGTTCTGTCACATAAGTTAGATGTTCATGCCAAGTTGAATGTGGGAACTTCACCCATTGTAACAAGACATAACTGAACTTCCTTTGTAGTCCATTTAACACAAGACGTCTCAACAAACTACCAAGTTTACAATGCCGTACAGATATAACACACTTACAACCGGGAACTCTAGTTTGACTGTTTATCTATTCATAGTCAGAACCTTAGACATATTTTCGGAAGCTCACCGGCTCGGAACTATCAAGGGCGTTCGCATTTTTATGTAATACCTGATCATTGATTTAAAAATTATGTTTTTCATAATTAAAAACAAATTTTTCTCGGCTTTGAATAGTAATAATCTATTCAAAAGTAAAATAATAAAATAGTAAAAGAATTTATGAAAACTTGTGGCAGTCAGTACGGCCATTCTATCCGGCCGATTTCCTTATTTTTTTAAAAAATTGCAGGTAATCATTCACAGATATGTCATCAAGCATTACAAATCATGTATCTTTCGCCTTACAAACGTTATAATCAAATGCAAATTTCTGCTGTGTATTCCTTATGGGGGGTTTTTTTTTGGTTCTTTGTCCACTTTGCGTTCGTATACCGTCCATCCGATTGCTTTGAAATTTTGCATAGTAACACAGGTTAACCCTGGGAAGGTTTTAGGCCATTTACCGAAGTCCTAGGACATTAGGGCTACGCCCCAGTGGCCCTCAAAGTTTCAATGTTAATCTTATGGAAGAAAGATTTCTACTGATTTTATCAGAGGCTCAAAAACAGCTGTTCGTATAAAAAACTTAGCAACACATCATGTTTGTTTACTTTCATTACCATAGCAACATTACTTAGAAAATTTGAAGAGTATTACATTTTTGAGGTTACATTGACAAACTAAAAACAAACACAAACAAAAATCAACGAAAAATGCTAACTATATTTTAATTCAATTCAAACATTGGTTGTTACAAACCTATTATATATAAAACCGGGAATTTTTCCGGAACAAATGAAGGTAGCTAAGATAATTCCTATTTTTAAATCTGGAAAGTCTGATGATGTTTCAAATTATCGTCCAATTTCTTTATTATCTGTATTTTCTAAGATTTTTGAGAAACTGATAAAAAAACGATTAATGTCTTTTCTAAACAAATTTAATTTTTGAAGTGATAACTTCTATTGGCCCGTTGGGCACTTTCGACTTGGCTATGTTTTCGAAATCTCGCGTCACGCCAGATTTCTCGCGAGATCTTGCATCACGCCAGATTTCTCGCGAGATCTTGCATCATGCCAGATTTCCCGCGAGATCTCGCATCACGCCAGATTTCTCGCGAGATCTCGCGTCACGCTTTTGTTTAGACACAAGTCAGATCGTGGAGAGGGAATATTATTAATACATTATTTACATTTATTAGCATAGCAATCAAATTAACACATAAGAATTAGTTAATATAATATAACAGCTGATTTCGCCCATCATCTGTAATTCTTAAACAAAACCCAGCGTAGATTATATTTTGGGGTTATGTTTACAACTTCAACCATTAAAATTTCTTGTGATGTTAATTTTCTTATATATTAGTTATACAACTAATGTAGGCTTCTATAACTATAAGTTATATGGGCTTCTACACGTTATAAGATTTGCTTTGGGGTTATAAACTGTATATAAAACTAACCTTTGATCGTCAATATATTCGTTTATACAAATTTAAAGAAGGATATCTACTGTTTAGCTTCGCAAACATTCGTACATCTTTGTATAACATATTTGATTATTAATTTCTTTACTGTAATATTAACAACTTCTAAATCATTTGATCTATCAATATGAAATAAAAGGTAACTAAAAGATAATATTTTTACCTTTCTTTAAATATATAATAACGGATATAAATAAACAATTTGAACAAATAGGCCTACAGTTTTATAATCCTTATAATTGTACACATTTACCGAGTTAAAAATCCCCGTAGTCATATAAGTTATCACTTCCAACGTGTGGTCTTAAGCACACCCAGTTTTTTTTTCATGTTAGTCAATTTGGATTCAGGAAGGGGTTTAGCACTGAATTAGCATTACATAGTTTTATGTCTGTTATATATTCCAATTTGAATTTAGGAATGAAAGTGTCAGGCTTGTTTTTGGACATCAAGAAAGCATTTGATACAGTTGATCATGAACTCTTGGCTAAAAAGTTGGAATCAGCTGGAATAAGAGGGGTGGCCTTGTCTTGGTTTCGGTCTTATCTTGGAAATAGGAAGCAGTTTGTCCAAATTGGTTCCTCAGAGAGTACTCGGCGTTCATTGCTATTTGGTGTACCTCAGGGTTCGGTACTTGGTCCCATATTGTTTCTAATATTTATTAATGACTTGTTTTCAGGACCATTCAATGGCATTATGACAGCATTTGCTGATGACACGGCTCTGGCCTACGCACATTCGGATGCAAATCAGTTGCAAATAAAAATTCAACAGGATCTTTATTTCTTGAGCTTCTGGTTTGGATACAATAGACTTTCTTTAAATGTAGCTAAAACAATGTTTATTAACTTTTCCATTTCTAATTCCTTTCATTTCCTGGTGCCGCTTAAATATCATAGTGTTGACTGCCGTAGCCAGTTTTGTGATTGTAGTGAAGTTACTCAAAGTAAATGCACTAAATATCTTGGCTTGCAATTGGATGAAAAACTATCGTTTCGAGATCATATATCCAGTTTAAAAAAATATGTGTTTATGTTTTTAAGAAATTTTTCATTTATAAAAGCATATCTGCCTGTACGAGTGCAGCGGCAGGTTTACTTTGCATTTGTTCATTCTAAGTTGGCATATGGTTTATCTATTTGGGGGGATACTTATAATTCACACTTAACTCCATTGATTAGGCTCCAAAAAACATTCGCTAGATTGATGTGCAAAAAAGGACGGCTTCAAAGTTCCTTCCCATGCTTTATTGCAAAAAGAATTCTTCCTCTTCGGTATCTATATGTTTTTAAAGTGTTAGAACTATTTTATAGGGTAAGTGGCAATGAAGGGGCTCGGATAAATCACGGTGTACCCACAAGGCAGGTAAGCAAGGGATTTGTAAAGTTAACCAAATGTAATAAAACGTTTATTCAAAGAACCTTCTTCTTTCTTGGGCCAAAATTCTTTAACATATTGCCTTTATATTTAAGGAATATGTCCGATATGAGGGCTTTTAAGGACAAACTTAGACACTGGTTATTTTCTCTTTCTCCTGAGGCTTTGGAAAATATGCTTATATCTCTTCAATGATGAAACAGAGGTGCAAGGTCTGACTATATAGTGTGACTGAACCTAAATATATGATTTAGTATGTATAGGCCAAGGAAATGTATTTTAATGTAGAGTCAAAAACTTGTTTTTTTTTTTTTTATATAAAATCATAGTCCGTCCGTCTGTTTGTGTGTCTGGATGTATGAATGTATGCATGAATGAATAGCAATTAATATTTAAGATAACTCCCGCACACATTTAAGGGTATTTTATTGCCTTTCTGTGTGCGTGTATGTTTTCCACAGTATTTTAATTTAGTTTTGAATATATAATTGAATGTTATATTAATATTATATAATAAGCTATGCTAATATTATTTTATAATTATTGTAAATTCATTATTTTGTAAGAAATCTTAATTTCATTGTTTTATAAGTTATGGTAATTTCATTATATAAAGATTGATTTTTAGTTTTGCTTTTAAGTGTAATATTTTATATGTTAATGAAGTTATGTCATGTGTCTGTAGAAAATAAAAATAAATAAATAAATAAAACAGCTAATTTGGATCAAAAACTGAACATAATCATTCACATATATGTCAAGTCTTATATATTATCATCCGTTCAGCCGCTATTCACCCGAGAAGGAGCTCCGTTATACAATCCTTCAAATTTCCCATGTTAATCTTATGGAGATAATGTTTAATGAGTTTGAGTCAGCTGCCAAATAAAACAGCTGATTTATGCTCGGTCACCTATGTACAAACGAGCCAAAGATTAACGAGATTCTTTAGCGAATTTTCCACCTGCGAGCGAAGCGAAGCAGCCATCTGAGGCCGAAGGCCGAGCCGGGGTTGGGACGCAGAGCGTCCAGGGGCAGAGCCCCTAGTATAATTATAAAATAATTCGACCACGCAGCTGAACCGCTGACGTGAGTTAACGGATCAAAATAAATCCGTTTATATGTTTTACGGTTTCAACCGACTATTTCGGAAACTGGTCTACTCACGAAGGCGCTGAATAGAAGCCTGCGTGTACCAAATATATTAGTCGAATTTGTTTGCACCTCAGCCTCCAGCCCCGGCTCGTTCCGCTCGCAACGGAAAAACTTGACCTTGCGAACTGGGATTATTGACTGTGCTTTATACGAGTTTTCCCCTCGACCTTGCAACCTCGGATTATGGTCTGCTTAGCATCGCTCGCACCGGACGAACTCGTTTCGCTGGATTTTAACCGGGTACTTTGATCTCTTTTGGGGGAACAAACAGACTAGCTAAAAGGTGGTGTAATAAACTCCTATATTTATTTTTTTACATAAAACCCCGACAGTGTTTCATTCTAGCACAATCTCAAATAAACGGTACCAGGAACTGGCACATACTTTCACACAAACATATTTAAATTACTAAACAGATTCACTGTGACTTCATAATTGTATCACTGTGTGTATAATTGTAATAATTGTAGGAGAGTAACTAATAAATATGTTTATTATTAAACCTAGAGAGAAAACTATTCGATCTATTTCGAACAAATTTGCACCAAACACGTCAATTAGTCCTGTATAGATGCACGAAAAAGGGTTTTGAAATTTTTGAAAAATAACCCCTTTTTTGGCCAAAAAACCCCCAAAAATCAGTTATTATTAGCTAAATGAGAATCTTTAGAAATATGCGGTTTTTTAAGGGCTACAAATAAGCCAAATTTTATCAAATCGTTAGAGCCGTTTTTTTATAAAAAAATGATAACTGATTTTTTGGGGGTTTTTCAAAACCTTTATTCGTGCATCTATACAGACATAATTGACATGTTTGGTGCAAATTTGTTCGAAATTGATCGAATAGTTTTCTCTCTAGCTTTGTATACATACAGACAGACATTTTGTAAAAACAACGGTTTTGGACTCAGGGGGGAAATTCCTACAAAAATCTCAACATAGATTTTTTTGCGATACTTTCTCTATACCTACTATATTATAGTGAAAAAGTAAAAAATGTACGTCCAGCCAAAAAAACTGATTCCGGTTGATTGATTTTTTTTCTAACGAACTCGTTCGAGCCACTTAAAAACCCAAAGTGTGTACCAAATTTGCACCCAAATGTGGCCGCTACAGTGTGAATACTTAAATAACACCCCATAACGTGTTCTGGGAACCAGGATCGGTGTTCATTGACAACTCCCGACCTTAGGTCTCATCATAAGAGTCACTGTAATAGCTCATCTTTCCTATGGGAATTCCCTAAAAAGGCAGGGAAAATTTGTTCACATCATTCAGCCCCCGATGATGTAAACACCGAGAGGTTTTCCTTGCTCTATTAGAAGCTGTTTTCTTCCATGAGGACGTTTCCAGCACTTAAAAAAGTCTAAAAACCATTGTATTTTTTGAAGACATCTGATACAATAGACTACAAATACAGCAAAACTACGGTTTTGTAAACCGAGCTAATAGCTTGGATTTCGGGAAATAGAACCCTTCTACGCATTCGCCAGCTCTGCTATACGTGATAAATATATCCAAGTGCACTGTATCGCTAAACTTGATACGTTATAGCGCGCTATAAACTATAATCAGTATGCTGTGCAACGTTTGTTGAATGCTTCATATCCTTTGCTACATATTATAGCTTTATAGCGCTATACAGGGTGTCCATTTCATCTGGGCCACCATTGGAATCTCCTAAAGTACAATTAATAGTACAGCAAACTTTAAATGGTGGACTTCATCTACTTTTTGGTAACCATCATTAAAAATGAAGTTTCAATTATTTTATGATGATTTTTGATTGAACAAGTTATTTTAAGACTTTTTTGTTCTTGGTGTTTTTTTTTATATACGTCTAACCGTTTAAAAGTTAGAGGGGTTATAAAGTTTTAAAAACACCCTAACTGAGCGCAAGCTATTTTGGTATGGACACGTTTTGAACCAAGGAAAACGCTCTCGATATTGTTTACACAGACAAAAAAACTTTTAAAGATTAACAAATACGATTTTTGTTAATTTTTAAATCCATAATTGTTATGCACAGTAGGAACCCGAACATAACAATAATACAGAGGAATTAAGTGACAAAACCATAAATATATCACGCATGAAAATGAAGTTGATAACAGATGTTTAATATCAGCTGATTCGCAATCTAGAATTCAGTGAAATCCAAAATCATCATAAAACATAGTAGGCCAGTCGGTAGGGGTAAATTTAGACCATTTTCGACATTTTTGAACATATCGATTTAAAAATTGGTACAGAAGTTAAAAACACAATTTTTTTTGCTATACTTATTTTAAAAACTATATTTAAAAAATAGACTAATCTGCAGCCGATTAACTCAAAAGTTTTGATGAAAAATCTAAAAAGGTCTAAAATTATACTTTTTTAAGTTACTTGGGCTTTGAAAAGTAAATAATAAAAAAGGTTTATACTCCTTGATCTTGTTTGAATATATATATTTAACTTGTAAAAAAACTTTCAGGTTGATATTTTAAAAAGTTTCTAAACTGGAGCTGTTTAAAATGAATTGGTGGGTCCGGTACTCCTAAAATCGATAATCGAAATCGACTCCTAGATCGGGTCATTTTCAAGATAACAAGCTGAGACTCAGCATAAATGTTTAAAATATATATTTTTAACTCGTACGTCAAGTTTCAATTCGATATATTAAAATTCGGCCGATTTAGAATGAGCCAACGCTTCATCCATGAATAAGATGCCCCCTTTTAGTGATTTCCCCTGCTGCAAAATACATACCTGCATTATCTAATTTTTTCCAGACAAACCATTGCTCGGACGAAATAAATACATATGACCTTTTTTGTTGAAACATACTTCCCCTACACGGTGGTATTTTTTATTTTTCTCTATCTTCATTCCAGCTCGAAATATTAAGGATAATCGGAAAAAAATGATAATCGATTTTTTTTTCGACTTTGGGAAATCGATAGACTGGTAAACTTTTTTTATGTTAATCTACATACTTTAAGGTACTTATAAAAATTCAGCCGTATTGCAAATTACTGGTAGTTGTAACCTATACCGACTGGGCTATAGTGTTTTCCATAAAAAATACAAAAGTTGGCCGTTATTTTAGAATAAAAAAAAATTGAAAACTCTATTTTAAAATGAGAACTTGTAGCCTAATACAACTGTAGCCTACAAGGAATTTGTTAAACAACCATTTTGAACAATGAATCAACAGTTGTATAATGGTTTAAAAAATAGCAAAAAGCGTATTTGTTGATTTAAAAAAATTATTTGACAGTCTAAAA
>JAGFPH010009933.1:15112-28827 GCA_018207615.1 Philaenus spumarius | reverse complement strand
GTTGACCACATTTTTGACCGGAAGCACCATGTATATAGGTGTGCGCATTCTAACGGACGCATTGTATGTCCGATTTGGTCCAAATGTGGTACACATGTTGGTTTTACAAGACGCTTAGACGAGTTCGTTTGCCAAAAAAATTGACCGAAAGTTGACCAAATTTTTGACCGGAATTAGTAATTTTTGAAATTTTGCGTACTAGAATTAATTTTTTTGAAGTTTTCTTTAAAAAAGTAGACATACGAATAATTCTGCACATTTTGTTTTTTTACGCGACCTTATAGCCCACCTGGTTCCCCCAAAAACAGTCAAAACGTAAAATATCTTAAAAGTACCAAAATTAAATCCACGGCTTTTACCGTGGTGACCGATGACAATATATTATGCTGGCAGCACCTTCGTGGGTAGATCAATTTCCCAAATAGTTGTTTGAAACCCAAAAACATATATAAATTTAATTTTGGAAATTCGCTCAACTCACGTCAGCGGTTCAGCTGCGTGGTCGAATTATTTGTAATAAACCTAGACAGCCTAACTGAGTTGTGTTTCTCTTGGAAGTGAGTGGCGCGAAGTTGACGAAACCTCAACAACCCGTTACCAACATCGCTCTTTCATCGTCCCGTACTTGGGAATTTAACGTCCGGTTTTCAACGTTATGAACATGGCGCTAAAATTACTTGAAAAATGTATGTACAGGGAAGGTCAAAATATTTAGATTTTTAAATACACTAGGACGCTTCGCTTCCCAACCCCGCCTCGGCCTATGGTCTCAGATGGCTGCTTCGCTTCGCTCGCAGTGGGAAAACTCGCTAATCTTTGGCTCGTTTGTACCTGGGTGACCGAGCATCCCTCAGTATTTTTAACATTTGGATTAAACCTATAATGTATATATATTCGAATACTTAGTGACTTTAAAGGTGATATGAAACGAATTTGTACCTATTCGCCTTCTAAGTGACTTGAAAGGTGGTATAAAAAGAAGTTCAGAGTTTAAATTGTACGTGCATATATCAGAGATTATGCGCATTCGATTCCTGGCGTCAAAAAACCGATATATGCAAATTTTCATCAAAAGCGTTAGATCCGTTTTCGAGATCCGCGATAGATACAAAGATAGATACAAGAATTGCTCATTTAAAGTAATATGATTTCTTAGGTGGCCTCTTCCAAATTTTGATGTCTGGGTCTAACAATGACGTAACAGATTGGTTGTATTTTGTCTATGGATTTACCTAGCACTAACACTGTTGGGTAATTCATCATTTTATTCTGGCTTTAAGTAAAACAAATACCACGGAGTACTCAATCTGCCCTTAATGAAGCCGTCCCAGTCGACGTATTGATCCGACCGAATGAAGCATTTAATATTTGTTCTCTCATTTCAACGTCTCGTATAACGGAAAGCAACTCTTATATCGGACTCCATTGTATGAATACAAATACACTTAGACTTAATACTGGTATTGTGTTTTCTTGTGACATCATCGCTGACATTACTGTGAAGAAAATTAGTCCGAATGTCTTGTTTTTGTTGCAAACATTGAGTCCGATTTGGAGATTAAGTTGACGGTAAAAATAATAAACGGTACCAGGAACTGGCACATACTTTCTCACAAACATATATATTTAAATTATTAAACAGATTCACAGTGACTTCATAATTGTAGGTGGGGTAGGACAGGTGATTTATTAAAGTAGGAGATTAACTAATAAATATTATTATTATTAGCTAGAGAGAAAATTATTCGATCAATTTCGAACAAATTTGCACAAAACATGTCTATTGGGCTTGTATAGATGGACGGAAAAAGGTTTTGAAATTTTTGAGAAAAACAACTTTCTTTTTGGCCAAAAAACCCCAAAAAATCAGTTATTATTATTATTAGCTAAACAAGAATTTTTAGAAAGATAAAGTTTTCTGCATATGGTAGGGTATCTTAAGGGCTACAAATAAGCCAAATTTGATCAACATCTTTAGAGCCATTTTTTTATAAAAAAAATATAACTAATTTTTTGGGTTTTTTTTATCCAAAAAGGGGGTTGTTTTTCAAATTTAAAAAACCCTTTTTCGTGCATCTATATAGGCCTAATTGACATGTTTGTTGCACATTTGTTCGAAATCGATCGAATAGTTTTCGCTCTAGCTTTGTATATATACAAACATACAGATATACAGACAGACATTTTTGTAAAAAACACTTTTTTAGACTCATGGGGTCCCAAAACGGATATTGCCACAAAAATCTCAACATCTATTTGTTTTGTGATCACTATACTTTCTCTATACTATAGTATACTGAGAAAGTAATAAGTCTATATGTTTTAGGGTTTCAGTTAACTATTTATGAAATTGGTTTACTCACAAAGGCGATTAATACCTCAGCCTCCAGGTATTAAATTTTAGGTATATTTACTGGGACTCACGGTTGACCTTGCCTTATACCATAGATCATGAATAACAAAATAGATCATGCATGCATACGGGGGGCTGTGTGCCGAAAAAAATGTTATCGGGAAAATAGTGCATGATCGCACCGCGAGGTAGCGCTATTGAGAAATCATTGGTAGCATTGGTACTTCACACCGCTTCCGTCGTTTCCCCAATAGATAGCGCCACTATCATCGAATTTCCAGTGGATTGAAATATTGCATTGGATCGGAGTTCTATTAGGTTATCCAAATACAATGCTTATACTATGTATGGGTAAGCACTGCGAGCTCTATCTCAAAAACCGTATAAAAAATGTTGTAAAGAAAATTTGTAGAGAATTTTATGCTCTACAATTTGTATAAGAGAGTCAAATGGCATTGAAACCGTAGGAAGCGAGATATTTACGAAAATCCGATTTTTGTGACCTTTGACCTTGAATATCTTAAGACGCGGATACGAGATTTTATCAGACTTTTGAGTCGACTTTTAGAATGCCAAAATAAAGGTTTATACAAGTTTACAGCTTATTATCTCTTATTCCGAGGATGACCCTCTTTTTTGGATTAAATGAGATGTTTTTATATAAATCTAACTTCGCACGGAACCCTCCTCCTTATTCCACACTTTAAGGCTCTTCTTTTTTACCTTGAAGTCGCAAAATCGTTGAAACATGCATTCGTAATAACGTGTTTCGGATTCTATTTATAAATTAATAATCTGGGAAACTACTTTAAGTTATAAAGAAGGCTTTATATTTTTTACGTGTTAGCTTAAAATATGGAAATTATTGCTTAAAACTCTCAAAAAATGCGTTAAAAATAATCGATTTTTACTCAGTTAAACTGTTGATTAAAAGGAGTTGTCGTCGATTTCTTTCAATTATGAGATACAAGACAAAAGCGCAAAACCTTTAAGAACAATTTAAGATGTTTCACAACTTTTTAGGTTGAAAAACGGCGTCCGAAACACGTTAGTACGAACTGCATATTTTTGCTGTTTTACGCAAGGTATAGAAGACCCTTAATGTACGCAACACTCCTTGCAAAATTCGGGTGAAGTTAAAGGCACACCGGTTACAGCGCCATTTTGTAACAGTTCTGTATATATAAGAACAGCCTAGCTTAAATTATTACTTTCCTTACCCTATACTAGGTAAGGTAAGTATTGCGATCAACCCAAAAATTCGATGTCGAGTTTTCATAATATCTTTACGTTTCAAGGCCCCCTGAGTCCAAAAAATGCATTTTTGGCAATTGGTCTGTCTGTGTGTCTGTGTGTGTGTGTGTCCGGAGTGCACAGGGCAAACGGCTGGACGGATCGAACTGAAATTTACAGGATATCTTCAAACACGTAAACAATTAAACCCATGTAAATTTGAAGCAAATCGGAGGTGGTGTCTTACCGTGGGACCAGTTTTTAGCACATTTTTTTTTATTTACTCCAAAACCCCTCTAACGATTTTGATTAAACTTTGCTAACATACTCTACTCAGACCCCCTTAACACGCTATGTACGCTATATACCCTTAAAAATTCGTTGAAAAAAGTTATTACAAAAACGCAAGTTATTTTGTTTGTATCTCCGAAATGGCTGGTCCTATCGACTTGAAAATGGTCTCATTCGATTCAGCGTCCAAAAGAATGTCAAAAAAGATACCCCACTCAACTTTTTCCATTTTTTCAAAAATTGACCCCAAAAACGCCCTTGTTGGGGGCAAAAATGACTTTTTTTAAACTAGCCGTGTTTGGTATCGACCTTGACATTTTTGGGGGTGAGAAATCGATTGAGACCAAAATCAGGTCCGTGGGATTAACCGTTTTGAAGTTAGTACCGCTTTCTTCGAAACGGATACTCCTATTAACTCGAAAATGGTATCATCAATCTCTCGCTCGAAAAATTTGGTAATTGATACAGCATCTATTTTGGTAAGGAAAGTTGTGTGATGTGCACACCAGATGTTTTTTCTTACAATTGTAAGGTACACGGATATTGTTTATACCGTGACATTCAGTACGGACAAGTATCTCTTACGACTAAATGCCATTGCCGAGTCAAAATACGTTTGCAAGTTAATGATTTCCAGGAAACTCGTGGGATGGGTTTCCTTAGTTTTTAACGCTTGCAAAGTTAATAAATAAAGGAAAATGTAATTTATATCGCGGGATGGAAGTGTTTGACGCGAGCCTGTAATTTAAAATGCAATCACAACTCCCAAACAGCGTCAAAGCAATGTTAAAAATACATAAAATACATCACCGGGGGAAGCGCGTCGTGTCCATTAAAATATAATTAAGTATTCTTTACAAGGTTTGCTGTAAATATAATTTCAGAGAAATGTCGTGTTGATATTAATGTTTCGAGTGTTATTGGCGGATTTCCGTAGGAAAGATGTGCTATGCATCGACACTTACGGAGAGACATAAGGTCGGCAATGGTCCCCATGTTTTGGGTTGTGATTAAATATTATATATATAGCCTACTAGTTAACTTAGCAATGCTTCGATATTGCTTGATTTAATTTTAAGGGTGGTTATACTATTTCATCCCTTTGACTTAAGGCTCGGCTCTCCACATTCAAAACTACGATATTGGGTACCTATTTCAATGTTAAATAACCAAAACATACCTTCACTATTAAGCATATTTTTGTGCTGTTTTTGTTAAAAAACGAAAGCTGTATTTTTTTTCTTAAAGTAAAATAGATTGTGGGTGTTGATTGCTAAGGATTTTTGCAATATCTCTTTTTGCAACTGAGTATAAAATTTATAAAGTTTACTATTTTTTACTATTTATATCATTCGTTTATGAAAACAATAAAACGGTTTCTGAAAATGTATTCGGCAATCAACATCCGCATATAACAGTACTTCAAAATGAAACCAAATTTTTAAATTTATTCCACGAATTAACGGGAAAAAATGACTTATTCTGTAGCATTGCTCTTATGGGAATAAGATTCAATTGGCGGGCAGGGAAGCGCCCCCTTAAGTAATTGAATTCCACCTTTTTTTTATATCAATTAAGAATAATATTAAATAATTTTAAATTTATAGTTTGTAGGAATTTGTGCAATTTATTTTTATTGTACAGGGGAAGCTATAAATAAATATTGAGCTTGACTTGTGGGTTTGAACACAAAATCTCACAACTAATACGTTTATTAACTCAAACGCGTTTCAACGACAAAGTCGCCATCTTCAGTGATGCACGAGCTACAATAGTCAAACTATAACTAACCTAACAGTGTTTCCCGTCCCGTATTTATACAGAACTCAAAGGGGCGTGGTTTAAGACTACGTTACATTAGTGGGGCGTTACCAATTGTCTGGCGTTATTATAACTAGCCTAACATTAACTATATAACTAAACAAGATACTAATCTAATAATAATCTCAAACAATACATTATTACTTTCTCCACCCTATACGTAGTATATGGAGAAAGTATTGTTTTCGTAAAAATGTTCGAATTTGAATTTTCAGTTGAATTATCTGTTTTGGTGCTCCCAGAACCCCAAAAAATGGTTTAGTGCAATTATCTGTGTTGGTGCTCCCTGAACCCAAAAATATTTTTAGTGGAATTTTTTGTTTTGGTGCTCCCTGAACCCAAAAAAGTGTTTTTAGAGTGGTGTCTGTCTGTCAGTCTGTCAGTATGTATACACGACCAGAGAGGACACTATTGGTCCGATTTTCATGAAATTTGGTATGTAGGTACTAAACCCTAATATCTCCAGGCGTTTTTTTTCATTTCTTGGAAGTTTTAATTTTTAAGGGTAATTTACCCCTAAAAACCCATAAAAAACGACAAAAATGCAAATTTCTCAAAAACGGCTCTAACGATTTTGATCAAATTTTCAGTATTTATAGTGCTTAAGATGCCAAACAAAATGACACCACCCGCTTTTATCAAAACTTCGGCGTTTTATAATTATGGGGAAATGTTTAAAAATAAACAAGTTTATGTTGTCAATCTAGCATCGCGGCGGCGGCCGCACGGGGTAGCACCATGGTAGCGATCACGGCCAGTAATTCAAAGGTCGCGCGATCGAATCCCACCTTGGGCAATAATTTTTGTATACGATTGACGTAGGTAGAATGTTATTTTTTTGTTTTGTTCTAAAAAGTAATAAATAAAATGATTGAAAACAATATTATTTGGACTACAGTAAGTTGGGAGAAAGTTTGTGTCAGTTAACTGATACCGTTTATTTTTATATTAATATAGAATGTTGTATGGGTCCTAATTCATTATTTACAATTATTTTACTATGCTTGTTAATATAAAAAGTTTCCCCAAGCATCTATTGCGTTAGGTTTAGTTACAGTTTTCAATAATACAGAGTTTTCTATGTTAAAATGATGGTTCTCATTCTAAAGAATGTTTAGCCATAGCAGATTTATCTGGCCTATTGTACTTTATATGAGAAAAATGTTCTTTAATTCTTGTCTTCATGCTTCTTTTCGTTTGGCCTATATATTTCTTCGGACACATTTCACAGTTTATATAATAAATTTCAGATTTATTCCAGTTCTTGGACTTTATCTTTAATATTTCCCAACATTTTACCAAGATTACTCTCAGCTGACATAGCTACATTTAAATTTACATACTTACGTAGCAATTTTTTTAACAATATTAGACAATGGTGGAGCAAACGTTGTTTTAACCCATCGTTGTTGGAGTTTGTTGCTTTCCAGGGTGGATTTCTATTCCTTAATTTTCTTCACCATGTTGTCTATTAATTCTTTAGAATAACATTAAATATCGCACAACTACAATTATATTTCAGTTCTTTCCGTAGTCTACTCCATATAAATCTTTGTGTTTGTAGTGACGATATGCTGTAAAAAAATCCTGGTACTAATATGTGTAAAATGTGAAGTTTTAGTAAAATTAGTTGAGTAGTTTTTAAGAATATAGAAAAAGCAAGTATATTATTATTTATTTTAAGAGTATTTATTCCATTTCATCCCTTTGACTTGCGTAATCAAATTGCACATATAGTTTTGTATATCGCTTTAAAATACTATTACATAAGTTTAGCTTTATAGCTTGTAGGAAGTTGGTTTTATTTATTTATTTTTTGTATTGGGGGTAGCACTCCATCCAATTGTGAATCTAACCCATCCAGGGACCCACTCAAACACACACAAAAAATTTCATCAAAATTGGGCCAGCCGTTTAGGCTCACACGTAGAGAAGAATTATTTATATAAAAATGTATATATGTGTTTGCACTTTAAATGGTCTCATTTTACGTCAGATTTGGTTCAAATTTGATAAAGTTTGGTATAAAAGAAAAAATCCTGACTGACTGACGAATTCATAATCAACGTACAGCCTTGATGTATATCAGTATGATAGCTAGTATGATAGCAAGTATGATAGCTAGTATGATTGGAAGTATAATAGCTAGTATGATAGCTAGTATGGTAGCTAGTATGATAGCTAGTATGATATCTAGTATGATAGCTACTATGATAGCTAGTATGATAGCTAGTATGGTAGCTAGTATGTTAGCTAGATGGTAGCTAGTATGATAGGAAGTATGATAGCTAGTATGATAGCTAGTATGATAGCTAGTATGATAGCTAGTATGATAGCTAGTATGATAGCTAGTACGATAGCTAGAGCCTTAAAATATACAGGGTAACTTCATGTACCTCTAGGTAGAAGTGCACAAAGAAAGGATTTTGCAAACTATTAATTTTAAGGGTTAAAAATGGTTAAAATACGAGGGCTTACTTGCAGCTACATAACAGGTAAAACAGCTGATTCGAATCAAAAGCTTAGCAACACAATCCGGGTGTAGCCTAAACTGAACCAACACTCGTTTTTTGAATGCATTTACATTCGTTACCATAGCAATCGAAAAAATTTAGAATGAGTTAATTAATTATTTTTCACAATCAAATATTTTTGGTTAGGGTAACAAAATAAAAACAAACACAAACAGAAAATAATACGACCACGCAGCTGAACCGCTGGCGTGAGTTGAGCAAATTTCCAAAATTAAGTTTATAGAATAGAATAGAACATAATTTGCTTTATTAGCGAATTTCCATAGGAAAAATGAGCTATTGCAGTGGCCCTTATGGTAAGCCCCAAAGTCGGGAGTAGCAAATGAGCATCGATCATGGTCCCCAGGACACATTTTGGGGTGTCATTAAAAATCATATATATATATATATGTGTTCGCACTCTAGCGGCCACATTTTAAGTCAGATTTGGTCCACATTTGGTACTCGAGTTGGTTGTCTTCGTCGCTCGGACGAGTTCGTAAGCCAAAAAAATCCAACAACCGAAAGCACATTTTTTACCGGAAGTAAATTATTTTTGAGATTTTTCCTACGATAATCAATTTATTTTATAGTTTTTTCTAAACATATAAGTGTAGAATGTTATTCTACACATTTTGGTTTTTTACGCGACCTTATAGCTCGCTTGGTTACCCCAAAATCGATCAAAACGTAAAATACCATAAAAGTACCCGGTTCAAAGCCTTGTGGTGGATATTACCGTGGGGTTGGCGTGCGAAGCAGGCAATGCTTTGTGTATTGAAGATACTCCCAATCTGGAGAATGGCGTGCGAAGCAAGCAATGCATTGTGTATAGAAGATACTCCCAATCTGAAGAATGGCGTGCGAAGCAAGCAATGCATTGTGTATTGAAGACACTCCCAATATGCGGAATGGCGTGCGAACCATTTTGCAGCTATTGAGCACCGTCGTGAATAGACTTATTCCCAAATTGTTGGTTGTAACCCTAAAACATAACTTAATTTTGGTAATTTACTCAACTCACGTCAGCGGTTCAGCTGAGTGGTCGAATTATTTATATTAACTTATTACAGCAACATTAGCTTTTTAACATATTTTTAACAATGGCCATGTCTGTTAGGTTGACATTTTTAACAAATTAAACAAAAGCATTCCTACATGTATATACAAACACACAAACATATCAAAATACCATTAAGTAAACTTAAACATCTCTTATACTTAGAACACTAGACACAAACACTATTAAAATTATATACCGGGTGTCCCACGAAGAGGTCCCTATTTTTGAATTGATATGACAGACGTATAGAGCGCGCTACAGACTTGAAATTCTACAGTCGTGACTAACACCAATGAATACAGAAACTATGAATAGTTTCTGTATTCATTGCTAACACATAGGTAAAAGAAATATCCCTTAGTATCAGTTAATTCTGACTGATCCAAACAAAATGGCGGAAAAACAAAAAAACAACAAAATCAGCAATCGTATTTTAAGGGTAAACCTACTTTTATTTAGAATAGGAACAGCTACAGCTGTTTAGACTATTTTAAATCTATCAGCTGACTGCGTGTATCCACAACAATGAACATATTTGGTAATAAACATTGGCATTTGTTATTAAGTTGCATTGTAAAGTGTCTTATGTGCCATGCCGTTTTCAACTGAGCAAAAAGTGAAATGTTGTTCCTGGGCTATTGCCTTTGAAAATGATTATGAAGCAATAAGGTGTTTTAGGGAAAGGTACCCAGGTGTAGTTCCACCGTCAAGGAAATCTATTCGTTTATTGTCATAACATTGCGACAGACGATGAACTAATGAGGTTGATCGAAGAGGAACTGTTGTTGATACCTCGAGAGTTGTTCAGCAAAGCGTATGACTGTTTTCTATTTCGTTGTCATCAGTGCATTGCGATCGATGGACATCAGTTTGAATAAGGTTTATGGATCAAATAGATTTAAATCATTTATGAGTTACTTATATCTTTAATTCCCTAACGTTCTTTAGTGCTTAGTAACATCGTTAAAATTCAATAATTATGTTGTAACACTTAAGCAAATAAAACTATTTACGAAAAGGTACTATTTCTTTGATATCCCGCCATTTTGTCCTAATGTGTCAGAATTAACTGATACTCAGGTCTATTTCTTTTACATATGTGTATGTTAGGACTGTTGAATTTCAGGTTTGTAGAGTGTTCGGTGCATCTAATATATTAATTCAAAAATAGGGACCTCTTCGTGGGACACCCGGTATATACACATTCACACAATTATAAAGAATCAAAATAAACAATTGATCAAATTAATATTTTCTGTATTTGTTATTTCTAAAACCCGTTCATACAACTAATAACAAAATTATCAACAAAATTAATTAATTATCTAATAACAAAATAAACATTAGACTCCATCTGTACCGCCATGCCTTTCGAACAAACCTACAAGGGTGACCAATCCCTACCATTATTATTAAGTTTATATGTTTTAGGATTTCAACCCACTATTTGGGTAATTGGTCTACTCACGAAGGCGCTGAATAAGTGTCTCTGAGTTTGAAATATACTAGTAGAATTTGTTTGCACCTAAGCTTCCAGCTTCAACTCACGCGCGGCTTTGCGAGTTTGCTCCTCGACCTTGCGCCCTCGGGTTATAGACTGCTTCGCTTCGCTCGCAACGTACAAACTCGGTCGTCGGCCTCGGATTAGAAAATGCCCCCACGTGGATTTGAACCGGGTACTTTTAAGGTATTTTCCGTTTTGATAGATTTTGGGGGAACTAAGCGAGCTCTAAGGTCGTGTAAAAAACAAAATGTGCAGAATAATCTCCTATATTTATTTTTTTAAGCTTTAAAAACGTTAAATTCTAGTACGAAAAATTTCAAAACGTATATTTACATAAACCATTTTTAATAGCACCCCAAAATGTGTTGTGGGGACAATGATCGGTGCTCATTTATTGCTCCCGATCTTAGGCTTCACCATAAGGGTCACTGCACTAGCTCATTTTTACTATGGAAATTCGTTAATAAAGGAAAATATAAATCAACATCACATAAAGGAAAAATATAATCAATCTTATAAATCGAACATATGTTATTACATATTGCAAATTAAACAGCTGATTCAAATCAAACGAGCAGGAGGGCAGAGCCCTCTAGTACATCATATAATTCAAATAGAACTTACGGTAAATACAACTTAGAATTGCATTGCCTTAAACTCTACTGTGTTAACCCATCTCACATTGAACTGTATTTAGGTATTTTGAGTTCCATGTCTTTCATCCGAACTCTTTCTGTTATACTTTCATGGTATATTCTCACTACAAGGCCAGAACACATCTTTGGCGGTTTGATGTATGTTTACATTGTTAGCATATTTGTTTTGTGTATACGTCCATGTACACATGGGCACCCATTTGATATTTTCTAGGGAGGGGGGCGTAACACGTTCACTATAATGTAACACGTTACCCCCTTATTAGGAGTATTTTCAATACACAGTGCATTGCGTGCTTCGCACGCCAATCCCCTTCCTGGGAGTATTTTCAATACACAATGCATTGCGTGCTTCGCACGTCAACCCACTATTGGGAGTATTTTCAATGCAGAGATCATTGCGTGCTTCGCACGCCAATTTTACGCCTATGTGCTATGGACGCACATTTTAAATATTAGTGATTATTACGTAGAAAGGTTCAAAAATAAAAAATAACGTAATTTCTACTCATTTAGACTATAAATATAAAACATAAAAGGTCAGGTCCTAGCATAGGAAACATGAAATTTGCGTAGCAGTGAACGTGTTAAGGAGTACCCTCCCCAAGAAAAGTTTTAAAATTTGGGAAGCCAATTAGGCTGTTCAGGTGAAATATTAACCCACACAGCATTGAGTCTGTACCTTTACACCGTCAGTGATTACACAAAGACTTATAACACTCCTAGAGGCCGCACCAAGTAGTGGCCCAGCAGCTCATGCTTGAATTCTTGTAAATAATAAAATAAGTATATAAAAGCAAACGGCACATAACGTTTAAAACATATTTTAGTGCTAGTCTCTTTAAAAAAAATGCCTGTTTATAATTAATAATATACATATTTTCCTTTCTCTGGAAGCTAGGGGGGGGGGAGCACTCATGTACATCTCTTGACTTAATGGTTCCTCTTTATTTCCAACCTCAGATATTGTGGTTACCAGGTATGTAAAAACACTTGACTTCCATACCCATTAATCTTCTGTAATCATGTTTTCCTGGGTGGGTTGATCTAACCCCTGTACGTTTGTTTTCGTAATTTAAACCATCCTTCGACTGTACATGGTCCTTTAGACCGTCCCAATTTAACCTCCACCTTACAAATTCCCATATAATCCGCATTAAATTGTCCTGACCAATGGTAAAACTCGTACGTTCCTGGACAAATAGGATTTAAGCTTTAAACCTGCTGCTACAGTAAGTTATACCAAGTTTCCATATTTTTTATTCTTTGGGCGAGAAGATAATTAAAAACAGAGAGATTACTAATCATCCTAGTTGGACTGAAACAGAAACTGTATCCTTACTTTGTCCTCCAAACATTCTTTTCAATTTGGGAAATGAAAGGGAAATTACAATCGCCCTACCCGTCTGACCGTCTGTCTGCCTGACGACGCTTTGTTTGATCGAGCGATGTATTAGTGCAGAGAACTTTTCATCAGTCCGTTTTATCCAGATAATGTTTCAGAGACAATATGTAAGTTATAATCGCTTTACATTACATTGAGAGACCCGTCTACTAGTCATACAGTAATTGTGAGGACTAAAAAACAGGTTTTTAAAAAACATGCAAAACGCACACACACGTACTCAGGGTGTCTGGCAACCATTGGCCCAAACTTTACATGTTATTGAGCAGGTCAAAACTAGCAAATAATTCGATCGCGGCTGACGTGAGTTTATAAAATTAAGTTTATATGTATCAGGGTTTCATCCAACTATTTGGGAAATTGATCTAATCACGAAGGCGCTGAATAGCTGTTTCTGTGTACGAAATGTATCAGTAGGATTTGTTTGCATCTTCGTACCACTCGCTTTGAGAGTTTGCACCTCGATCTTGCGGCCCCGGGTTAAGGACCGTACAAACTCGCAGCGGTACAAACCCGCAGCGTACAAACCTGCAGCGTAAAAATTCGCTGCGTACAAACTCGCAGCGTACAAACTCGCAGCGTACAAACTCACAGAGTACAAACTCGCAGCGTGCAAACTCGCAGCGTACAAGCTCGCCGCGTACAAACTCGCAGCGTACAAACTCGCAGCGTACAAACTAGCAGCGTACAAACTCGCAGCGTACAAACTCGCAGCGTGCAAACTCGCGGCGTGCAAGCTCGCGGCGTGCAAGCTCGCAGCGTACAAACTCGCAGCATACAAACTCGCAGCGTACAAACCCGCAGCGTACAAACCCGCAGCGTACAAACTCGCAGCGTACAAACTCGCAGCGTACAAACTCGCAGCGTACAAACTCG
>JAGFPH010009932.1:0-43471 GCA_018207615.1 Philaenus spumarius | reverse complement strand
GGGCCACTAACTAAAGGATACACCATGAGTATGAATGTCTTATGTGGGTAAATAATGCAACCAATGGGCCACTAACTAAAGGATACACCATGAGTATGAATGTCTTATGTGGATAAAAAATGTCACCTACGGGCCACTAACTAAAGGATAGGCCTACACCATGAGTATGAATTTCTTATGTGGATAAATAATGCCACCTATGGGCCACTAACTAAAGGATACACCATGAGTATGAATGTCTTATGTGGATAAATAATGCCACCTATGGGCCACTAACTAAAGGATAAACCATGAGAATGAATGTCTTCTTATGTGGATAAATAATGCCACCTATGGGCCACTAACTAAAGGATAAACCATGAGTATGAATGTCTTCTTATGTGGATAAATAATGCCACCTATGGGCCACTAACTAAAGGATAAACCATGAGTATGAATGTCTTATGTGGATAAATTATGCAACCTATGGGCCACTAACCTAAGGACAAGACAAATTACAGACGGGGATGTTAGACTGTAAATCATTGTAGTTAGGCCGTATTGTCTTCATACAATATGATTTTCTTTTTATATAAGTTCTGTAGATAGGCGGTATGTTTTGAACACACAATCAGGCGGTTTTATTTTTGTGCAATGGTGCTGCTTCCTCCAGGTTTTTTGCAGTAAACATTGTTTTAGTAGGTGCGAAATGTCAGCTAGGCTGAGTTATGCTATAGTTTTACTGTTTATGTTGTAGTTCATGTGTTTAAATTTACTCAATGTTTGTAATTTCTAGTGAAGTCACTAAATTAAATTTGGATATAACAACAATGATAGCGTACGTGTCTGCACTTACAAACTCAGGAGCTCACTACACATTTGACGATCCTTTACTCGCCCAACAAGCATCGTGGGAAATATTACGTCCAGTTAAACCAAAGCTTGATAGTTTATTTGAAGGTGAGGTACAAATTGAATAAAACTTATTTGATAGTCTAAATTAATGTCATTCCTTGTTTTGGTAAAAAAATGGTATGGTCTTCATGTCCTGCAATAAACAAAGAACTCATAAACATGAAATACAAAACGGAAACTAAACTAAATAGATTGTACCGAATTAAAACTAGTTGTCACTAGAATCATAATCATATTTTGAGAATGATGCTAATCAAAATCATTTGTCTGTGAGACTACCAGGGTTTAACAAATTTTAAAAATAGTATTTTTGTTAAAAACTGTATTTTTACATTGAGAAATTGTAGTAAAGACAATAGACTATAGATGGATTTATTAGACGGCAACCTATTGAGTACTTGTGCGAGAGAGAAGGAGATAGTTACGAGGGAGGGCACACTACTTCCCCTTCCCCCTTGAACCACCACTTTGTTACTTTCCCGTAATGTGGCAAACTAAGCCGGTCACCTTCTTGCATAGTTTTTCCTCACCAGCTGGCATTTCGCTCTTGACTAATATTTGTTTATTATAGCCCTGTTCCTTACAATGTCCACTCACGTTATTATTATTGAAAGATAATACAATTATTAAATTAATTACATAGAATCACAATAAAACAATGTTAACGGGAATATTAAAAGAATATTGTAACTATAGGCATATAAATCATATTTTATTACATAAATTAATGTTAATGTTGACCCATTGTTCCTTTGTGTAATTAGAAAACAACTCTTTACACAAAGCCAACTTCTGATTTAAACTTTGAGCAATAGGCTCTCTTGCAACCTAATAGAAATGACGTTGTTGTTGTTATGCCTATACTTAATTCAATATATTTGAAGCAGAGTTCTTATTCTCCTAAACGCTACGTCTAAAACCTACAAAACTGGATTTGGTTTTACACATACATGTATACATTCTACACATTATTTTTGATATTTTCCCATTAAACTTCATAAATTATGTATTTTTTGGTTCTATTTGATTTCATAATTTTAAACTTTAAGAATTTATTTCTTGAAATTTTGTATATTTAATTTGAATGAAACCTGTACCATTTATGCATCTCTTTATTATCTACTTGTTTGTTCATAATATGATATACAGTTGTCTTGTAATTATTCAATACCTTGTTAGGAATAAACTTTTGACACCATTTTCAACTAGAAATTATGAATATATTTGATTGAATTTAATGGTTTTCTTAGATTTTATTAGTTTTCTTACATATTATTACAAAACGTAAGAAATAAGAAATAAGAATTACAATGAAATAAGAATGAATGAGTTGAGCTGCTGAGATCTGAGAAGAGGAGATGGCTGGGGGATGGGGTTGCGCCTGCGTACGAGGTGGGCGGTAGTGTTGAGCCTTCGCCTACCTCTCCTACATGCGCAGGATTTTCCGCGCAGGTCGCCGTTAAATAAATGTATCTATAACTTTCTAAGATGTTTTGTATCCTTAAATTTTACTTTTAAAAGTGTTTTACGCCATTTTTCCTCAAAACTACAATAACAATGACTTTTTTTTCCTTATTATGTATTTGTTAATCCTTAATTTGAACAGTTTTAGGTTGAATTACCTTAATATGCAATTACTCTACTAAAATTTTAATTCAAAATTATAAAAAATACATTTTGTGTAATGTTAAAAACAATATAAAAGTGCACTTACACTATTCCCAATCATTCGTCTCACAGCATGAAAACAAAATTACATAACAGCAAAATATAAGATCATTCCGCGTTTCTGGTTTTGGAATAATTCATAGAAATAGTTTAAGGCTTGGCAGAGCCAACCACCATCTTGAATTTCAACTCCTATAAGAGCAATCAGATAATTATTTTGAATGTGTCATTTTAATGGTTAGGACAGAATGTTGATACCATTTAGTTTCTTAAATTAGTTTTCAGCTAAATTTGTTTTTTTCACTTAACTCAAAATCAAAGTTTGCTCTTTTCTTATTAAATAGCCTAATGCAAATATCAAACATGTAAAAATCACCCCACATTCAAAGTTTAATTATCTTTCAAATAAAACTAATTTCAATACATGGTGATAATTTATATTTATAACGCCCGGATGATCTGCAAATGATCTGCATTAATTTATTTTTAGTAGTTTTATTTTGTCTGGATTGTGCTGAAATCTATAGTCCAAATCTTAAACTAATTAATTCCTGCTTTTTTTCTGGTCTGTGTTGTATCTAAACAGAAACGTAGCAATATTCGTTACATTATAACCTTAGCAGCAGTTTAGGTTTACGTTTCGGTGGTCTAGGCTAGTGTTTCTTTAAAAATTTTGAAGTAATTTAATAGAACAAAAGTTAATTAGTTTATTATTGCTTTTAAGTGTTTTTTGTTAACAAGTACTTGATTTAGTTTTATTTTAAATTACCAAAAATCTTGTTAGATAAGTTGTATACAATGGTTTATTTTTTCATTAAAATATATTATAACTTTATATTTACAGCTAAACCAAAAACTCATGAATAACAATATAATATCATATCTACTTTTTTGTACGGCAATACAAAAGAGTTACTAAAAGCCCATGATATTGTTAAACAAGAAATAAATACCCACTAACAGCATTTCATATTGTAGTGAAAAATAATTCAGGCTGGCCATCCGAGCTGTGAGGATGTCTAATTCGATAAATATTCAGAACTGACTGAGAATATCGATGGCCAGCAGTACTGGCCAACTGAGAGCAAAGGGTTAAAGTGAAAAACAATCGGTACTGGACGCAATTTTATTTAATGTGAAACTAGATCAACAGACGACAGATGATGTATGACATCAGCGGCAGACGTAGTAAAGTTGTGATATAGTACGACTGCGAATTCATCAGCAAAAACACATTTTTACAAATTCGCCAGATGTAAAATAGGCTTCCGCACTGAACGTGTTAACTAGAAATCCTAGCAACTAGAAGCATCATTAGATTGGTTAAAAATTAGAGTAAAGCTCACAGACACTCAAGAAGTTTTTATACCAAATAAAAGGATGATTAATTTACTGAAAGTCACTTTGAATCACATAAAATTATATAAAGAATTTAACCCTACATATGGCAGTGCTATAGCGAAAATTAAAAAGCCGGTTTTGAGCGTTTTGCAAGCATGTTTTTTAAGTTCTAAAAAAAATAGTAAATGAACCACAATCCAAAAGTGTTTTATAGCTTTTTGGTAGAAAGACTTCAAAGAATTCAAATATGCCACTAAAAATTAGTTTCTTTTGAAATTGTAAAAGTTATTACCCTAGAAGCAAAAAATGTTTAGTAACGAAAGGAAAAAGTTCAACTTTAGGCCTAAATAACAAGTAGTAAACATTTTTTGTAATTTTTTTGTAAGCGTAAAAAAGTTTTGTAATTTAGTTCTAAATAGAACTGTATAAAAACATTTATCAATTTCAAATTTCTTATTTTGAAAAAAAAGCTGTTTTTATGTTCCAAATACACGAATGCTAACAAAACTAGGCGTAGTTTGAAACGTAATTTACTAATATATGCTTTGCCCAGAAATTAAATATTATTATAACAAAGTGTAGAGGATAAATCGAAGAAAAGAACGGTATACTTGTCTTTCCTTAGTTTACAAAAGTGTTTGAGGTATCTTTATTTGAATAACAAAATGACATCAATGTAATGAAAAGTCGCCGGTCGCAGGAAGGGTCATATGAATAACGTGGGAACCCACGCGTAAGACGGTCTCACCAGACTGCCAGAATTATGTACTTTGCACTGCAGTCTGGACAAACAAAAAACTGGTTTATTCTAGTTTAATTCCCACCGTTAGAAAGGTCAAACTGTTCTCTACTAAATGGTGTACAGAAATCTGTCAAAACATGTGATGTAGTGGGCGTTATCTCGGTTGACAAATAAGCTGTTTCATTGGTTGAAAAACTGTCCAATCGCAAGGTTTACAGAAATCGTCGTCAAAAATAGGGTAAAATAGTGACATCTGATTGATAGGCACTATTAGAAAGATAAAATCTTGACGAATCCAATGGTATTTTTATAATATCGATAGAAATACTTCTGTAGATGGTCTTGGACATGTTAGAAGTGGGAAATAACAGTACAATTGTATGCATATTCTCGCACGGAAACAGCTGTAACCCGATCGGCATATTTTAAAATGATTTTCATTTTGTTATATAGCTCCCTGATTGATTTATTAATATGACTATAAATTAGGTATAAATTTACCTGTTTGACGTCTATCAATCCTTCTTTATTATTATAGTGACGACCGCGGTTTCGGTTTTACACCATCATCCGGTCACTTAAATATTACAACACATTTAAAATTTAAATTGTTAAAACCAAGTCACTCAATATTGAGGTTGTCACAAAAACACTTAACAGAAACGAAAACACGAAACACTCAACGTACATATAATTATAAGATGTCCACATGTTGCCCGGGCGGAGGTCAGATATCGACTGAAGTTAAGTAAATTGGCTTGATGCAATGGTCTGTGTGGTAACCTTTGTATTTTTTATATTAATTAGGGTGTCAAACAAAATGTTTGACTGGAAAGATGTTTTGTCATTAGGTCATGACAAATTGGAACTTCACGATGCAATAATTACTAAGGCAGATAAAATCAATTCTATAGTCGTAATGTACACAGAAGATTACAATAAGAAAATAAACAAGTTTATTGCCGATAATAATATAAACAAACTCACAAAAGAACCCACTGCTAACTACAACCAAGCAGTAAATAAAGTAATCAGTAATAGCAAAAACATCTTATCGGACAACTTGATAAGATCGCTAAAAACGATTAATCCACATGCACCTTACCTAAGGGGCTTACCTAAAGTACACAAGCCCGATGTTCCTATCAGACCATTAATTAACTTTACCTCAGCTCCAACATATAAACTGGCTAAATATTTAGATATCATATTGAAACAAGAATTCGTTTTCACTAACAACCATAGCCTACGTAATAGCCTTGATCTCATTGAAGACATAAAATCAATAAACTTAAAAACCGGCCACAAGCTGGCCTCTTTCGATATTGTAAACATGTATACAAACATTTCCATAATTGAAACCGTTGACATTATACATAATAATTTGAAAATGTATTCTAAATTACCTCACAAAGCCATTGACGAACTAATAATTTTGATTCGAACCGTCCTTAACCAGAACTACTTTCAATTCAACAACTCTTTTTATTCTCAAATCGAGGGCCTCGCTATGGGGTCACCGTTATCGAGCATCCTTTCGGAAATTTTCTTGAATAATTTCGAGAATTTGCATCTATGGAATGCTTCCAATAAATTCAAAAATAACATTATATTTTATAAGAGATACGTTGATGATACCATCCTAATATACAATGGAAGCGACCGACAACTCAACCTATTGAATAACTATCTAAATGGTATTCACCCTAACCTCAAATTCACGTTGGAAATTGAAACCAACGACAGAATAAATTTTTTGGACCTTACCCTGCTTAAGAAGGATAACCAAATTCAATTTAATATATACCGAAAGCCAACCGCCACCAACCAAACAATACATTCGTCTTCACACCATCCAATAAATCAAAAGACTGCGGCTTACAATAGCCTAGTCCATCGCCTTTTATCCGTTCCTCTTGACAAAATAGAATATCACCAAGAATTGGGTATTATAAAACATATCGCTATATCCAATGGTTATAATACCACGTTAATTGACAACCTCATTAAAAATCATATTCGAAAACGTAATAACAAAACATTAGACGTCAATGCACAGAAGAAAAAATATGTTTCCGTAGAATATGGATCGTCGCTGAATAACACTGTACGTAATGAAATGTCAAAACACAACATTATAACTGCATTCAAGACAACCAACAAGCTTGAACGTTTACTTAGCAAACACCATAACAACAGTGAACTTGACTTAACCAAAAATACGGGAATATACCAACTCTCGTGTAAGGATTGTCCATGTTTCTACATAGGTCAAACAGGCCGCCCTTTTATAAAAAGGTATAAAGAGCATTTACCTAAAAACAGACAGGTTGTAAACCCCCCAAGTCTAATTTTGCAGAACATTTAATGGATAAACTTCATAGCCACAGCAATTTCAATACAGATATGAACATATTACATATTTGTAAAAAAGGTCGATATATGGATTCCTGGGAAGAATTTGCAATTTATAGAGCATCACAAACTGATAAACAGCACCTTTTAAATGGCAAAACATCTTTTCAGTCAAACATTTTGTTTGACACCCTAATTAATATAAAAAATACAAAGGTTACCACACAGACCATTGCATCAAGCCAATTTACTTAACTTCAGTCGATATCTGACCTCCGCCCGGGCAACATGTGGACATCTTATAATTATATGTACGTTGAGTGTTTCGTGTTTTCGTTTGTGTTAAGTGTTTTTGTGACAACCTCAATATTGAGTGACTTGGTTTTAACAATTTAAATTTTAAATGTGTTGTAATATTTAAGTGACCGGATGATGGTGTAAAACCGAAACCGCGGTCGTCACTATAATAATAAAGAAGGATTGATAGACGTCAAACAGGTAAATTTATAGTCATATTTAAAATGATGATTACGTATGTAAATAAACGTTTTACGAAAAAGTTTTAAATGCAAAAATTAAAGTTTAATTGATTAGCTTTTCAATGGTGCCGGTTTTATTATTAGATGATTTTAAGTGTATTAAATAACGGAATATGCAAATTTATGCAAATTCTCGCTATTGTTCGAGCTTGTTGCGTTCTACGCCCGAGAGAGCGACCCAAAGTGGTCTGCCATTTATAGGGTTAAAGAATATTACAATTGCTGGTACAGTTAACATATAAATATCAAGCTTACAAGCATAGTCATTATTATTTATCAATTTTTCAATAATTATGCCTGAAGAGTTAATGAGCAACTTGTGAAACAAGGCAAACATGATTTGAAGGAACTTCAAAAGGAAATAAAGTCAGAAAAAACAAGTTAGGCCTATAGAATGAGAGTGAGGAATTGTGTACATTGTAGATGTAGAAGACAACAGCAGTATTATTCCTACTGAAGATTTAAAATCAGAGATTTGGGTCAGGGAAAATAAGGTTTTTTTTCTTTTTTTTTTTTTGTGTGTTTAACGTCCTACTGTTTTTCACTTAAGGCTAATGAAGACGGGACCTACAGTTTTACGTGGAATCCGAACCACAGCCAACGATGTCTGTTAAGAAACCATTTATAGTATTAGCAAACCCAGAATACGGGTCAAGCCCAGGTAGAGTCCCCTCGAACGCACGCGCACTCACACGCCTGACCGCTGGTGATTAGGACCTCCCTAACTTCCACTCCATTAGTCAGCTAGTGGGCGTTCCCAGTGTCTCTAAAAAAATATTTATTGGCATTTTAGTTAAAAACTTTTAACCGATATACATTCTACGCAATATTACAAGAAAAATGATATAAAATAATATGCAGTTTACTTTACTAAAACTGCTGAAAATCATTGATATTAAATATTGGTTTATAACAAACTCAAGTTAATCATTTTACATTGCATTATAATCAAAGTGGTTAAATTGCTCGTTTTGTCAACTAGATATCACACATAAATTGTTTTTAAATTATCTTTGTTCTGGGTCTTTTGTTTTGTAATCTATCAATTAAGTGTTCAATAAATACTCACAGAACATGTTGTTGTTTTATTTATTACCATTTGTATATTTTGAGCCATATACATTTATTACCAATTTTGTTCGTGCATAATACAGTATATGCAGAACAATAATATTTTATGTCACAAATTAGTTATTAAATTTAAAGTGAACAGTTAAAGCACGGTTAAAGCAGTTTATGAGAACCCAGTCGCAAACATACAAATATACATACAAAACTCTGTTTATTTTAGAGTAGAGCAGAATGTATTTTGTTTGTAAGACTTATAGGGTATATTCCAATATTTTATATCATAGTTTTCAGGAGTTTCAGTAAAGTAAACTGCATATTATTTTATATCACTTTTCTTGTAATAATGCGTATAATGTATATCTGTTAAAAATTTTTACCTAAAATGCTAAATAAAAAAAAGTTTAGTGTAACTGGGAACCTCCACTAGGTGATTAATGAAGCGGAAAATAGGATAGGCACGTTCGGTCCTCGCCGGCCCTAATCCCCTGTGTCTGTGTGAGTGAAACTACCTGAGGTCGACCCGCATTCTGGGCTTGCTAATACTATAGAAACTTATTCGGGGTCAATGGGAATTGAACCCGAAACCTTTCCATTGATGGTTGCTATGACGATTGATAAAGCAATGACGCTTTAACAACCACGGCCACCGTGGCTTCCTGAAAATAAGGTTTTTGCAGTGATGTGTAAAGTGATGAAAATTTAAATCAATTGGATAATAGCGTGAATAAAAATTTTATGAAAATTTAAAGGAATCAGATCGTAGGATGAGTGAGATGAAGGAAACAAATAGGGATATAGCAATTGAAATGACAGGAATTAAAGATGAATTATTAAGTATATTTGACTAAAATGTGGACTGTCAGTTACATGAATTTAAGGAACAGATGTCAACAAATTATGGTCAATTGGAAAGTGATATAAAAAAGTTATAAAGGATAAACTAGATAAACAAAGGGAACACACTAATTAAAAAGTATAAGTTATATAGTTAGACATATGAAAAAAAAAAAATGAAAAATAACATTAGGAATTCGGATAAAAAATTTAATCTAGTAATAGAGAAATAGGCAAAATTCAAACAATTTAAGGAAAAATTAGACGAGAAGGAGGAAAACATTAAGTAGAATAGAAATGTAGGAAATAATCTCCAAATATTATATGTTAGTTGTGATAGTAACATCAATGAGTTAACTAAAAGTAAATTTAATGGAAAGGCTTCTAATCTAATAGAATATATAACAATTTTAGAAATTTATGTAATTAACATCCACCAGAAGATGGAATTGAGATTACAAGCATTAAGTATTTGTCCATTGAAGGAATACTGCGTGATTTTTTCATATAGTGCAAGAGGAAATAGAAGATTTAAATAAATTTAAGAAAAAGTAAGTCGAGAAATACTGGAATGATGAAGTTAAAAAAGGAACAATTTGGAAGTGGAAAATGTAGACTAGAGTGACCGTAAATAGGGCGGAATACTAATGCTCTAACGATGAGAAGCTTACACCAACGCCATCGGAAGACATGCGAGTAAGAAGATTTGCTAGACATTATGATAACAAAATTAGAGATGCTAGTAAGGACCAAAAAAGTTTGAGAGATGGAATGATTTTTAAAAGAAAAGGATATATAGGAGAAAAATAAGGCCATTAGAAAAAATGAAGAGAAATATAATAGTCAGACAGGTAGATAATAAAAATCAATTTAGCCCTTATAGGAACATACATTTCAGAAATTTTACACAAAACAGAAGCAATGATAATTTTAATACTTTTTATTATATAACGCAAGAAATAATACCAATAAACAATCATAATAGGGTAGGTACTATACCACAAAATAAAAAGATGTATTAGAATATATTGGTTTAACAAGAAGATTTATATCTTCTTTATAAGTCTTTTTAAACAGTTTCAACGATAAAAATGGAATAGATTTCAAGAAGTCAATACTGAAAGGGATGGAAGATGCAAGGTTTGTCTAAAATGTTCAGTGCATGGTCTAATATATCGCTATTCAACACTTGAAACAGCGCGTTCATGTGTACGCAGGCATGAACATGTCTGAACCTGCTACCTGTCTGGAATTGCACGAGGCTAGACAGTACTATTGCAGTACTTTTACAATCATTGTAACAGTGTTCCGAATAGTGTGCGTCAAAAAGCCATGGAGAAATGACACAACATTATGTACTGGTTCAAATTGGGTAAAACGGCGACAGAAACCCATGGTAAGTGTACGGGCAGGATGTTGTGAGTAGGAAATGTGTACAATTGGTTTGCATGCTTTCGCACTTTCAAAGAATCTGTGGAGGACGACCAGCAGGATCCTGGAAAACATTGAACGTTAGATGCTAAAAAAAGATCAGCGATTGACTCTGCCATTAATAGCAGAAGAAGTGGGTATTAGCAAAGACACAGTGGGGGCCATCGTCCATGAAGAATTGGGCAAACACAAGATTTATTCACGATTTGTGCCGCACATCTCAACAGATGATCAAAAAGCAAAACGTTTTGAGGCTAGTGGCGATTTCATCGATATGTGTGACCAGCATCCGACTTTTCTGGGTTCCATTGTCATACGATATAAGACTTGGTGTTACCAGTACGACCCTGAAACAAAAAGGCAATCAATGGAATAGCGGTTACCTTCTTTCACGCGACAAACAAAAAGCCGCGTGGAAAAATCCAGAGTGAAGACCTTGTTGATCATATTTTTTGACAAAGAAGGAATCATCCATAAGGAATTCGTTCTTCCTGACCAAACGGTGAATACCTTATTCTACTTGGAGGTTCTCAAACGTTTGTTATAGCACATCCGGCGTGTTAGGCCACAAATGTTCCAGACCGGAAATTGGATGTTACTGCACGACAATGCACCATCGCATACCAGCATCATTGTACGCCAATTTTTGACTCAGCATGGAAGTTTTGCAACACCCACCGTATTCTCCAGATCTGGCGTCTGCTGATTTTTTTAGTTCCCGCATTTTAAGAAGGCCTTAAAGGGATCACGGTTTGCAAAGAGATTCAGAACCAAGTGACGGCTATTCTGAAAACGATTCTACATGAAGACTTCGCCAACATTTTTTAAGCGTTCTATACGAACATTGTCAGAAGTGCTTTGATTCTGATGGAGAGTATTTTGAAGACCAATAAAGTTATTTCAAATTTACATTCTGTTTTTGTGTTTTTATCATACCATTCACCGAACTTTTAAGACAGACCTCGTATAATACAGTTGTAACATGGAATAGACACATCCGAAAAGAACACCATTTAACCCTCAAAGAGCTGATTATAATACGTTTCAGTGGTAGGCACTTTTAAGGTAGCGTACATGTATATTTAAAAAAATATGTATAACATTCTTACCTAAAGTAAAAATAGACTTATTATTTATCGTTATAATTAGAAAAGCATGAATTTTGTATTTAATCTTAATATAATTGTCTTACTTTTAATCCTAGATTTTCACAGCTGTTTGGTTTGCACAATTTAAAAATTATTTTTAAGATATCCACCCACTAAAAATAATTTTAAAATGTCTCTGTATAAATTCTAAGATATACAAAAGTTGCACAATTTCATGCTGAACAAAACAATAACTAACAAAACTGTAACACTACTCTTCCAAACAAATTATTGTGGTTCATTACAAGAAACAAAAAAACGTCTGTCGTCTAACGTAGATACAGATGTGTGCACTAAAACAGCTGACTTTACAATGCTACCAAAATTAAATTTTTTAAGGTATCGACTTTAAACTTTATACTATACTGTAGTAATAGATTTCTGACAAAACCATATTAAGAAACTTTCAGATTGAAAGAAAAATGACGACTTGAGACACGTTTTAAAAAACCTCTGTAGAAATGTCGCAAAGGACCGCAATTGCGATTTTAGGCTTAGAGCTTAAGAACATCAAAATTTCAACCATTAATCCTTGCAAAGATTTTCTTTTTTCAACTTGTCAACTTTTGTTTTCTTAAATCATTGGTCATATTAATGTATTTTAATTTTTAATTTGATATTGCCTTCAACGTTAAATTCTTGATATTTTCCTTATAGATCTATTTATTGAAAACTTGTACAAAGATCGACATTTAATAGGTTATAATTAACTAATTAATCGACTCTTATTAACTTCTAATTAAAAGCTATTTCTGTGTCCTGAAATGATTTGTATAAATAATTTTCTTTCTGAATCTGATAATGACCGTGTTTGATAGTTAAATTGTGTACTTTATCTCTCTATTCAGGAAAACAGCTCTACTGTTGCACAACAGCTGCGAAAGATTTTGAAACAATCGTAGCAACTCTAGGAGGCTCAGGAGAGAAAGAACGAGCTGCGGAACTGATGATGCGTGTAAAAGTCATTCCTGACATACCGTTTAGTTACCTTAAAGTTGGAGGAAAGATAAAATCAAGATCCATCGCAATATTTGGTACAGGACATTTAACTAGAGCGCTAACAGTCACCGCTAACGAGGGATTTGTACGAGCGGCTGAAAACCAGGTGCGTTTATTATTTGAAAATTGTATGGTCTGTAAAAGTGAGTATCAGCATGTCAACAAGGCCAATGATTTTATGATTTCAATTGTGACAGTCATGCCGTGTACAAAATATCAATAAAACATTGTTCTTACAAACTTTGATGTTAGAACTCCATCTTGTGACATCATATGATGTGTATTACCTATTACAAGCAATGGAAGGTTCCAAAACAATGTCATCAGGAACCGCCAACTTGTATCATCATTACAACTATTATATCATAAGTTAATTTTGATTTATATTAATGATTTATGAATAAATTTTTGTTATTTACAAATGGATCATTAATTTGTTCTAGTTATGTGTTTATTTTTTTATTAATTGTTTGTCATTCTTTGTGACATGGGCGTACCCAGCGTGGGGCAGGGGGGCATCTGCCCCCCCCCCCCATGAAGCAAAATAATAAATCGTTATTAAATTTTGCTGCTGGAATTTATTACAATTCTTGAAATAACTATTTTAATAATAAAAAAAATACTTACACTATTGAAAATTATGAAATTATTGTAATTTATCGTTATTTTATTGTGGATCAAAATTATCGTATAGTCGTCGTACTCAATTAATTTCTATAGGAAAATAGAAAAGTAATACTACAAACAAATAGGATAATTATCGTACATCTTTACACTGATCCAGAGCCATCTAGCGACTGGTAGAGGAATCTATGTCAGCCAGTTAATGGGATTCAAGAGATGTAGAGATCTGTAGCGGGCTCTAGAGGAATCTACAGGCAGCAGCCAATGAGAGAAATCGGAATCTTCTAGAATTCCCCTTCGGTCTAGTGAGTTCCGCATCACTATATAAACTGAGCCGGCCGCCGCTAGTTGATCAGTATTTGTATTTTAGTTGAACTGTTGATCTTTACTAAGTGTTTTCTTTTAACAACCTATTATTGTAGTTAATTAGTGTATACATGATTGTTTGCCTCCTGAACTGTAATTAGTAATAAACTAGGTTACATACCTTGCGTACCGTCAACAGTTCTGTCCTTTAATTGGCGACGACCGGTTTCGGAAGCTAATTCTACGCTTCCATTGTCAAGTCTTAAGAAATAAAAACACAAACAACAAAAAGCACACCCAACACTAAATAAAATAACACATGTCTAACATAAATAAATAAATGTTTCTCAACGAGAAATTAAAATATAATTTTAACGTGTTGTTCAACGCCATTAACCGCATAAATACACCGAGCCCAGGGAATAAGATAAGCAGCGAACAAGTGGGAGTAGGGTAGAGGTAGCAATCATGTGGAGGTTAGTTTCGTACGACTAGCTGGCCAGCATGCGTGAAGTGTGTCGTGTGTTTTATGTTTTTTATTTATTACACTGAGGCTGCCTAAATGGATATAAGAAACTGGTTCAAAAAAGGTAAGTTAAGTAATTTCTACATCAAACTTACAAATTTAACACAATTTTTTATGTAGACCATAATATAACTATGGAGTGTGAACATATATTTTGGGAATCCCCATGTATATTTTTTGAAAAATCGATGTTTTATTTACATTTTTTTAACTTCAATTTGGTTCATCCTAAGCTACCGTACGCTCTTTACGTAGCCTAAAATTGATAAACCTTATTTTAAAGTATTTTTAAATGAAACAACTCTATATTCATTTTATTTGTGTAAATGTAGCCCTAAATTAATAAACTGGCTTTTTAACCCCACTAACGCCCTGGTTATAGCGAAAATTAGAAAGGCAATTTTTAGTGTTTTGCAAGATTTTTTTTTAAATTCGCCAAAAATAGTAAATGATCCTAATCCAAAAATGTTCCATAACTTTTTTGTAGAAAAAACTTCAAAGAATTCTAATATGCCACTAAAAATTAGTTTCTTCTAAAATTGTAAAAGTTATTAGCTTAGAAATAAAAAATGTTTATAAGCGGATGGAAAAAATCCAACTTTGTGCCTACATAAAAAATAGTCAAAATTTTTTGTAATTTTATTCAAAATATACAAAAGTTATGTATAAATGTGTAAAAATATATTTCATTTTCAAAATTTTATAGTTAGTCCAGCAGTCAGGTACTTTTACTTGGACACAATTCCAAAGTTAATGAAATTTTGGGGTGTTTTTTGGGGATGTATAAGAATGTAGTTTACGAGTTTTCCACCTAAATTTCCTTGTGGAAATTTTTGGGGGGGCCAAAAAAACCGTGATTTTTTCGGACTTTTTTTGTTTTTTTGCCTACAATTCGAAAACTGCGCATCTTACGGAAAAACATGTCCAATAAAAAGTTAAAGAAAATTGAACTTCCTTCAAGATTCACTGGTCAAAAATATTTTTTGGCCTAGTAGTTACAGCCCTCTAAAGTTGGGCAACATTTCTTAAAATGTACACATTTACTAAAAAATGCATGTCTTTGGAACCTATCTTTCAATTTTCAACATATCAGTGTATATTATGTATACCCCTTACCTTTTACCTCCCACTCCTCCTACACCCCCTTCCCCACCATTATTTATGGAGATATACCTAATAATATGCATTCTATAGGCCAAAAAGTAGTAAGTTGTTTAATCACAACACCAAACCATATCAAGAGTAAATTGAATCAGCTGACCAGTTCAAGAGTAAATTGAACTGTTCTCATTTAATTCGTCTGACCTTTTTTTCACTCTCACATTATCCCAATTAAGTAGTGTCAGGCAGTTATAGAACGAAATCGTTACTTACTATTTATATATTTAAACTTATGTACACGTAAACATAATAAACTAAAGGTAATAATATATGCACATTAGATAAATGCTAATGTTCTTCAATTAATTGTCACTCTTGATTTTTTTGGGGGCACACTGTCACCACTTTCACCCTCCGAATCATCACTCGATCTGCTGCCTGCATTACTGATAATAATGTCAGCTCCATACTTTTCCTGTAGACGCCTCTTCACAGTTTTCATGTGTGGTCGAGAATCTTCAGGTATCTGATCGAGCAACTGGCCCATGGAAAACTGGTACTCATCACTATTCTCATCAAGAAACGAGAAAATATTCTCCATGGCTTGATCAAAGTTGGAAGTACTTAACACGTCCAGGTCTCTTTTGCACACGTGCAGGAATATTGTAAAAAATTGTATTTACAATGTAACTAAATCAGTGTTAAAACTCTTCAACAACGCAACACTTTCTCCTTTTTCTGCCCCCAATCGTCACCTAGTTTTCTTGCTTTTGACAAAATCGTATCTGCTAGTCCTGGTAGTGTCACCTTTACCATACAATTACGTTTTTCAGGATTTAACTTCAACTGTTTTATTTCTGTAATCTTCAGTAACTTGTTCATCGTACAGGAAATAGGCACATTGTTGTAATCAAATGGTAGCTTACCTGACTGGGTTGGTTTGGGAGTAGCAGAAGCAATTTCCTGGGGCCAAAGACATGCATTTTTTAGTGAATGTGTACATTTTAAGAAATGTTGCCTAACTTTAGAGGGATGTACCTCGGTAATTATTAGGCCGAAACATATTTTTGACCAGTGAATCTTGAAGGAAATTTAATTTTCTTTAACCTTTTATTGGACATATCTTTCTGTACGACACGCAGTTTTAGAGTTGTAGGCAAAAAGTCCGAAAAAATCACGGTTTTTTGGCCCCCCTGAAATTTCCACAAGGAAATTTAGGTGGAAAACTCGTATCTACATCCTTGTAAGTCCCCAAACAACACCCCAAAATTTCATTAACTTTGGAATTGTGTCCAGGTACCCCCAAAACTTTTACCTGACTGCTGGACTAAGTTGGATATACCAATTTTTATGTTCCAACTACAAAAACGCTATTTTCAAAATGCCTATTTTCAAAACGAATAGGCCCATATATTTTTTACTCCAAAATGAAATTTCATTATACCAAATTGTAGAGAATCAATGATAGAATTGAACTGTATGATTGGAAATCACAAAAAACCTTACATTTTCTAATGAGATACAACAGAACAAACAAAAATGGGTAAACTTTTGGACGATTTTTACCAAAAATCCTATAAACAAAATTGTATAATATTGAAGAAATATTTTTGTAATTTTTTCAAGATATACATTTTTTTTTTTTTTGTGTTCAACGTCCTGCTGTTTTGCACTTAAGGCTAATGAAGACGGGACCTACAGTTTTACGTGGAATCCGAACCACAGCCAACAATGTTTCAAGATATACAACAGTTGTAAAAAATAGTTATAAAGAGAAATGTGTAAAAATATATTTCAATTTAAAAATTTTTTAATGGTAAATAATAATATTTATGTTCCAATTACAAAAAAACGCTAATAACATTTCTCTAAATTTTATTATACCAAATTGTAGAGAATAAATGGTAGAATTGAACTGTAAGATTGGAAAAAAAATATCATAAACTTCCCAAAAAAAAAAAACGCATTGCAATCGCATAAGCAAATCTGTCAAATTTAGGTTAGGTTAGGTTATTTTATAACACTTTAAAAACTTAATTTCACTAAAAAACACAATAACACATTCTACCCTTATTTATTTTTATTTCTAACTCAATATAACACAGTTTTATAAACTATAAACACTTTCAATTCAGTAAAATATCAAGAGAAATAACACTGACATCTAAAAGCTTTGAGATACACTTGGAAAATGGCGTCGTAAACTGTTTTGAAAAGGTAGTTTCTCTATTCAGTTTGTGTCAACCTAATAAAACTAAATCATTTGAACCGAACATATAATAAAACTTTAGAATTTTCTTTTTAAAACGGTATATTACACATCTTAGGAATAAATCGATTTCTGATAGTAAAAATCGATTTAAAAAATGATTCCTTATTGGCCCAATCTTTGACCAATGACAAGCCTTTATTCTAAATTCTATATCTCGGAACTTAATGTAGTCACAGATGATTTAAAAATACCACTTGAAAGATAAAAGCCTGATGAATCCAATGCTGTGATGATCTTTGTGATAATTGACAACTGTGAGGAGTTGCAGAACGTTGAAAATTACGAAGCTTTACATTCTTAACGTCACAATTTCGTACGGGAAACAGCTGTTTAACACTCTACAATTTTGAAACGATGATTTCGTATGTAAATATACGTTTTACGAAAAAGTTTTAAATACAAAAATTAAAGTTTACTTCATTTCCTTTCCAATGGCGCCGGTTTTATTACGATTGGATGATTTTAAGTGAATTAATTAATCGAAAATACAAATTTATCCAAATTCTCGCTAATTGTCGAAATGGCTGCATCTTGCGCCTGAGAGAACATCACTTTAGGCAGTCTGGCACTGTGAGGGTTAAGAAATATTTTATTAATAGCTGACCCGACACATTGTAACCTGTCGAAATTACAATTTGTTTGTGATCGTTTTGTAAATTTGTGATAAGCTATTAACGATGAAGCTAATAATGCATTGTATGTATTAAGGGGATTCAATTTGAGAAGAAGTATATTCAGAAGAGCACTGATTGGAAATTTTACACACCCGATGAATTCTATCAGCAGTACACTGCTCAAATACTCGAAATGTTTGATGTGCCTGGAATGAGATCGACTTGGAATCATGCGGTTTTGTTAAAAAATTTAAGTTATAATTGAGTGAAGTCAGAATTTCAAGTAGCCTAAACAGACAAATCAAAGAAATGCTTTAATTCAAGTGGTTTGCTATGACATCACTATTTCCTTCATTGCAATGCTTTATGATATATTTTGTTTTGTTGTCTGGCGCGTAAATAAACAAAGCTAATGGTTTTCTGACATGGGAACAGACGGATATTTAAATTAACTAAATATTATCCATATGTTAAGACCTTTGGACCTAGATGTTTGACTTATAATAACAGTAAACCTTTTGTGAGCCAAATTGGTTGCAAATAATCTTTTTTGCTTCATTGTAGGCCTAACCTAAAATTATGTTAAGTTTTGATACCAATCAGCTGTTTTATTTATAATATGTAACAGCCGATGTTTTAATTATAATAAAGTAAGCATTTTTCATTGACTGTTTTGTGTGGTTGATTTTAGTTTGTCAATCTAACCGAAAAAAGCTGTTGTTTATGAAAAGAAATAAACTGATTATAAATTTGTTAAGAAAAGTTGCTATGGTAATGAATGTAAACAAACTTGTGTTGCTAAGCTTTTTATTCTAACAGCTGTTTCTAAGCTTTTTATTCTAACAGCTGTTTTTGTGAGTTATGGTCTTGAGTCCATATAAAATCCCATAAAAAAGGATGCTCAGTTTTTCCCGAATTTTAAAATTTTCCGGGAACTTTTCAAATTTTTCTTTCACAAAAACCTAATTTGGACTATCACGAACATTTTAAAACAAAAAATAGCCAAATTGTGCAGCTGTTCTTAAGTGATGTGCTTACCAACGAACAGCATTTCATTTTTATTATATAGATTGTTAGTTAAAAACGGTTTGTAACTTTTGTATACCATGTCAATTTATATTATTTTCAGGCAGAAAACCTCTCAAATGGAAAAAGGATCAAGATGACAGTAGTGGATGTGGAAGCAGAGATGGTGATGAAGATGGAACTAAACTGACCGAACCATCGGATTCTGTGTTTATTAGGGGAATAACAAGGGTCTAGTAATTCTTCACCTCTACACGTAGCTGTTCCGTGGACATCTAAAACGATTGAAGACTACGATGGCTACCATGAAAATGACATTGGTCGTTATGTTGGTCATGCTTTTAAGTTGCCATTAGAAAAAAAGAATGATTTGCTTACAAATCCCTGGGTCCCACCATCAAATTACGATTTTGGTTCTGATGCCAGCCATTCGAAAAGAAAATTTAACTGCCGCTGGTTAGATCAATATACTCCTTGGTTGGTGTACTCAAGTCGTTTGAAAGGTGCTCTAGTGTTCTTTTCCCTCCTATTATTGCTACAGTGAAAGGAGTTTTGGGGTCATTCATGGTAAGGTCATACATGAAGTTTAAAGATATACATGAAGATTGTAGAAAACACGTCAGCAGCCAATACCACAAAACTTAACAGCTGCTGCAAAAGCGTTCCTTGAAAATGTTCCAGTTGATGTACAGTTGCAAAGTGGTCACCAGAAGATGATTGAAGAAATCAAACAAATATTGTCATCAATTATTTCTTGTATCATATTTTGTGGAACTCATGATTTGCCACTTAGAGGAAAGGAAGGAGATGAGGGGGTTTTCTTTGTCCTTTTAAATTTGAGAATCGACTGTGGTGATGTGAAGCTAAAGAATCACTTGGATACATGTCGAAAAAATGCAGTCTACACTTCACTAAAAATTCAAAATGAGATTATAAGATTATGTGGTGAAGTTGTCAAAGAAAGAATTATTGAAGATTGTAAACAAGCAAAAGCTTGCGCTGTAATGACCGATGAAACAGCAGATATCGCTGGAAAAGAACAGCTTTCTATCGGATTGCGGTTTTATGATGAGAATCTTGAAAAAATCAGAGAGGAATTTGTAGGCTATTTTGAGCTGAAATCTCAAGATGCCTCTACAATAGCTAGCACAATTCAGAGTTTTTTAGTCGATCAGAAGCTTTCAGCAGAGAATTGTGTTGGATTTGGATTTGACGGATGTTCTACGATGGCTGGAAAAGAACAGGTGTACAGGCCATTTTGAAGAAAAAGTACAATAAATATTTATTTTTCCATTGCTCAAGCCACAGACTAAATCTTGTGGTCAATGATGCTAGCAAACTAGCGGAAATAAGAAACTTAATTGCAACAATTAAGGATACAATATCCTTCTTTCCTGAGTCGCCAGCCCGCAGGAATTCCGCTCCTAATCTATCAAATAGGTCCTCAGTGAGACCAGATGGTCAGAGAAATACAAGGGCATTAGAAAGTTTTCAGACAGTTTCCATGAAATCGTCATTGCGCTAGAACATCTCTCGGTCAAAGGAAACTGTTCTACAAGAAAATTTGCCCATCAATTGCAAAGTGCAGTTACTAAACCAATTTTCATCGTAGGTTTAGTCATGATTGCAAAGTACTCTGCGATTTTGGAACCCGTTGTGAACATTCTGCAAAGTAAAAATATGGATTTGATTATGGCGAGGAAACATATTATGTATATATATTATTTATTTTCTGTCAAATGTAGTCTGTATTTGTACTTTACCTTTTATGTGGCTACATGTTTCACTGCCACAGGCAGCATCATCAGGCCAGCTATCTATGTCCACTCAAACATTTATATATACACAACACTTACGGTAACACATATTTTCGTACATTTTTCGTACACGTCACATAAATAAATATATTTGTTCAACTTTGCTACACTTGAGAGGTACCTGATTCTGGTTTACTTCCTCCAAGACTGATTTGGAAAGATAAAGGTGCAGCTCTGTTCAATTCTTATCAGATTGTATCTTGTGCCCTACTAGATTTTCTTATGTCTCTTTGATTTTATGTTGTTGGCAAAATATTAGATCATAAAGGCAATTGGAAGCAAAATTCAATTTTTCATTTAAGATTTTTTCTGGATTGCTTTTGTGGTGTTTATAAATCTCATATTCTTCAATGACGTTCATGGTGTGACCTTTATTTATTTTATGTATCACTGACATTTAAAATAAATAAAGGTCACACCATGAACGTCATTGAAGAATATGAGATTTATAAACACCACAAAAGCAATCCAGAAAAAATCTTAAATGAAAAATTGAATTTTGCTTCCAATTGCCTTTATGATCTAATATTTTGCCAACAACATAAGATCAAAGAGACATAAGAAAATCTAGTAGGGCACATGATACAATCTGATAAGAATTGAACAGAGCTGCACCTTTATCTTTCCAAATCAGTCTTGGAGGAAGTAAACCAGAATCAGGTACCTCTCAAGTGTAGCAAAGTTGAACAAATATATTTATTTATGTGACGTGTACGAAAAATGTACGAAAATATGTGTTACCGTAAGTGTTGTGTATATATAAATGTTTGAGTGGACATAGATAGCTGGCCTGATGATGCTGCCTGTGGCAGTGAAACATGTAGCCACATAAAAGGTAAAGTACAAATCCAGACTACATTTGACAGAAAATAAATAATATATATAAAATATATGTAGTTCTAAGGCTATCAACAATGAATAGGAAACATATTGATGAAATCCTTGATGTCATCAAGAAGTATCGACAAGAAATTGAACATGTTTCTGATGAATTACTTAAAATATCACATGATATAGCGGAAAAAGTCGGCGTTGAGTTAACAGTTCCACAAATTGTTCAAAAGCAAATACACAGAAGTAATCCGCCATCTGAGACTGCGATTGAATATTGGAGACGGTCGTTGATCATCCCTTATCTTGACTCTTTACCTTTATCATTGAATGTTAGATTTTCACACGAAAATACACCTGCTTTTGCCTTATCCCATCTTCATCCTTCATACATGCTAAAAATGACTTGATTTGGGAAAAAATGCAAAATCTTTCATGGAGTTTTATGAGTTGGGTGATATCTCTGCAGAATTAGATTTGTGGTACAATCTGTGGAAAAAGAAGGATTTAGCAGGAGATAAGTTAAAGGATATTGAAGTGGCTGCACTTTTGTAGGAGGCTAATATTTCATTTTAAGTGCTTTCCCATCCACTACAGCTACTGTTGAACGATCTTTCAGTACCCTTCGAAGAGTAAAGACCTGGCTGAGAAGTACAATGGGAGAGGACAATTGGACTGGGTTGTGTTTGATGAGTGTCCATCGGAAATTCTTTAAAGAAAATCAGGATTGGATTGAATCTAGAGTTTTGAACAAGTTTTCTACAAATCCAAGAAAAATGATACTAGTATAAGACATGCAACTAGAATATATATATTTTTTCAAGCAAATAATTGTAATAACTTAGTTGATAAAACACTGCTATAATTATACATAATTTTCTTAAAATTCTGGTTTCATTAACATTTTCTGTGATAAAATGTTACAACCTGAACGACCATGGCTTTGTAATCTAGTTTTGATCCTGGGTACGCCCTTGCTTTGTGATCTGAAGTTTGGTTATAACATCATAAGTACTTAATGGACATGGGTTATGTGCCTCCAAAAAATGTTTAAACAGACGTAACTGTTGAAAATGTAGATTTAGTGAAACATTCCTTCCAAATTTCGTATGTGAAATAAAAATATCAAAACAATTTAAGATAAACAAGCATTACGTTAGAAAAGACAAGTAGAAATAAAAAGAGCGCTCTAACAAGGCTCTACAATAAAATAAATGGTATCTTACATTAATTTAGAGAATTTAAAAAAAATCTGGACTATCCTAAACCAATTTCGTGTAATAGTTTTACCAATATTATTGTTTTCAACTTCACTAATGACGCTAAGTTGACTGTTATTCCATATGGCGATTATTGCTTTTCAATACTTCATAGAGCGATTGCAATAAAAAGATGGCACCCGTCTGCATAGCTTACGAGTCCATATGATCCTCTTTATTCTCTGGAATGGAAAGTTCTATGGCTTTAGTCACGTAAACCTATTTGGCCTTTGGTACCCTCATGTTTTGTCTTATATATATGCAGATTTATTACATTCAAAATTTGCTACTTTAAATCTTTCAAACTTTTATATCAAGCTGTGCTTTTAATAACCATTATTTTTCATATAATATTTCATTATAAATATTTATTACTGTACAATCCTTTCTATTCATTTACATTATTTCCAATTATCTGTTATGTGTTTAATTTTTTATGTTACATGATTTTAAGTTGTTTTTGTCATTCTATTGAACATAAATATTTTACTTTATTATTATTATTGTTTAAAATTTACTTTTATTTGATATAACCTTTTCAAAATGTATATCTATCATTATTATTACAAGGTGAAAAAGCCTCATGAGGTCGGCTGTTTTAGATGGGCTAGTAAAAATGAAAGTTCTAGAGTAAGTAGAATCTCCAGAAATAAGTATCAATAGGTTTGTAACAAAAAAAAAAAAAAAAAAAAAAAAAATGCCCACATAAATATAATGATGAAATAAAAATATTATTTTATTTTAAAACAAACTGCACGAAAATCGGCTTTGTAGATGTCCAGAATAGGTATTAATAAGTTTGTAACAAAAAAAAAAAAAATTGCCTACGTAAATATAATGATGAAATAAAAATTATATTTCATAATTTTTTATTAAAATTACATAATTATCTAACTTTTAAAACAAACCGCAGTAAAATCGGCTTTGTAGATCTCCAGAAATAGGTTTCAATAGGTTTGTTACATAAAACCAAAAATGGCCAAAAAATCACGTTATTAATAAAACGATGAAATAAAAATTATATTTCATTATTTTTGAAGTAAAAAATTCTTTAGGCGCACTTATCACTTTTAGGATGATTATACATCATTTCTTCTTCTTCTTCATTGGTTTACACATGTATTAATTATAAACCAGAAGTTTAATCTAACAGCTCATTAAAGAAGAAGAAATCGACGAAATATAATAGAAGTGGTAAATTCAAAGGCTTAAACTCAATAGCTCTATGGGTTTAGTCACGTCACGCTACCAAAGAAATGGACATTGTTATTCCTCATTTTGTATGTTGTGTTAAATTAATGTACTTGGTGATACCTCTAAAATGGACATAGTGCTTCATCATTTTGTTTGATGTCTAAATTTCCTAACTTGGTTCCTATTGTAATGAAAGTAAATGCATTAAAGAAACATGTGCTGGTTCAGTATAGGCCTAACCTAAAATTATGTGTTTTTATTTTTATTTGACTATAGACAATCATGTTTATGTTTATAATTTTTTTTAAATTTCAATTTTAAATAAGACAAGATAAAAATAATGATCAAATATCAGATTAAACCAATATAACCAACGATTTATATTCATGACAGTTTTAACTTCTATCGCAGTCCTACTACGGCTTTCTTTTCTTTTCATAATAATAACAATATTTTCTTTCATTTAAAACAAACTGCACAAAAATCGATCTGGTAGATCTCCGGAAATAGGTTATAATAGAGTTATTACCTAAAACAAAAAAAAAAAACAAAAAACAAAAATAAATAAAAATGGAATTTAAAAATTTTTTTGATACCATTTTTAAAAAATTTTAAACAAACCAAAATAGGCTCTTTATATCTCCAGATATAAGTATCAATGGGGCCACCAAACATTTAAGGCCATGTTGAATTATTTTATATTCAAGAAACCATATTATACGCTACACATTTTGTTCAGGCACGTTTTTAGTCCTAAACGTTTTTAAAAGTAATTAGGTTTTCTGTTGTTAAGTGGAAAATTACTTCTGCGAGATATTATCACCATGATCGTGCAATAAATGCCTCGTGTAATGTTTATAGTTTAATGTACAAGTTAACCTTGTAAATTTTTGGCTTGTGTATTTTCAAAGTGCAAGACTTTTATTCGCGTATTAATATGCAGTAGAGCGTCGATTATCCGAACTAATTGGGATCGAGGGGGTTCGGATAATCAATTTGTTAACTTAATTCAATTTACTGTGTACTCGCTAGTGGATAACTGGCGACTAGCGGCAACGGGCGGCCAAACGCCTGGCTGACTCAACATCGGCCGCTGTTCCTTTGTGCGTAGAAACTCCCTGAAGTTTACAACTCAGCTGACTATGCAAGTCAAAAACTTTAAATTCAGAATTATGTGCAGTACTGTAGTTATTTATTTTCATTATACTTCACCGAAAACTTCTGTTTTCTATACTTGTTCATAGGGACATAAGTCCTTATTTTCCTTGCACTACACCGTAAATTTACCGTGCATCTGCTGATTTTACAAATAAGAATAAATATATCAGTTTTAATTAAACAGCCGATTGATTTTGTCCGTGGAAATATAACAGAAAAATCAAACAAGTGTTAATAGTTTTTTTTATATATATATAATGATGTTTCGATTAAAATTACATAACTTTTTCGGTGTAGTTTAATGAAAAATATTGTACATTAACTCGCCCTGTAAGTTTTCATCGCTTGCATGAAAATCCCGAACTATCATGCTCGAATGGAAAACCCCTATTTACCGGACTTGTAACGTAATATACTATTACAGTACATTTCCGTGTTCGGATGATTGACGTTTCGGAAAACTGACGTTCGGATAATCGACGCTCTACTGTATATATAAATATATTATAAGTATACTAAATATTTATAATTTAAATGGAGTTCTATAAATCAGAAGTCAAATAGGCTTAGATGATTGTTCAACTGCCTCCGTAAAATCGTTTATAAGCTATTCTCTTTAGGGAGTCGTAGCTAAAATAGAACCTTGTTGGATTTTTTGTCAGCCAGTTAATTTTCTTGAGAATCAAGTAAAATATCACCATAAAGTTCAGCAGTAGAACCTGGATTATCCCAAGGTAAAATTGTGACCGGGGCAGACCTCGGATAATACGGTAGGCCACGAGAAAACCATTGAGGTTCGAATTACCGCGTCATTTACGTCGATACAGGCTGATTTGGAACCAAACATACTTCAAAATCTATTTTATTTATTTTTAAATATTATAGTTTTAAATAAACAAAGAAGGTATGATAATGTAACTCAAATGAAAGAAATTGGATTCTGTAAGTTACTGTAATAAAAACCCTAAAAATAATGCCTCTGAAGTTTTTTTCATTGATTGTCTAGCCTCTTCTTTATTTGAATGCAGTTGAGGTACCCACTTTTCAATTTCCGCTCTATTTGGTCTCCAATCACCGACAGTCACTTTCCCCAACACCTAAATAACTTGCCATTTTTCTTATCGAATCACCTCCTCTAATCTCTTAATTGCTTCCCATTTTTGATTTAAAGATTAAACAACATGCTTTCGCTTTCCACTCATAATGACACTCTCATTCACAAAGTTTAACATTGGCACCGACTAAAAATAAAAGAACAAAATGCATTAGCGGGGGGGGGGGGGGAGAGAAACAACTCGTGGAAAAGGATGGTGAGTACAAGGAGGGGAATGTAAACAGACCCAAGACTGCTTCATCATTCTCTAAACTACCCGTTCGCTAAAGGTCACCATACTATTGGGTTGGGTAAGAGCGAAAATGTTTTCAAGATGTACGAGGCAAACGACAGTTTTGTTTTCTTTCTGTTCAATCTAACACAAAAGTTTTTGTTATAAATTTACTTATTGAGAAATCCTCTCAAGCTATGAATTCTTTATGTAAATCAATCCAGTTATCTTACATTAACTTGTAAGTTAACAGAACTGATTTTTACAAAAGTTTTTTTTTAAATTTGCCCTGGATAATACCGAAATTTGGATAACCGAGATTGTACTGTGCTTTAAAAAATATTTACCAAAATGATATTAATATCGACACATATACTAAATATGGGATACTGAATTGACCATATAACCAATGTCAATAACCGTAGTGGAAATAAATTATATATTAGTGCGGGATCTAGTGAAAGGAGACGACGGTTCCCATAAACTGTATTGCATGCTAACCTGGTTAAATTCTTCTAATCAAAATATTTTACTATACATTTTAGGCGACACTCCAGACATAAATGTTTTATGATACTATAGTTTAAAAGGGTTTTATTTAAAGTTAGGCCTATTTAAAAAAATGTTTTAGAAGTTTTGTTGCTTTTTACCTTCTGCCCCATATACGTAGTATATGGAGAAAGTATTGTTTTCGTCCAAATTTTGGAGTTTGAATTTTTAGTGGAATTATCTGTTTTGGTGCTCCCTGAATTCAAAAAAATTGTTTAGTGGAATTATCTGTTTTGGTGCTCCCTGAACCCAAAAAAAGTGATTTTTGGGTGATCTCTCTTAGTAGTAAATGGAGAAAGTATTGTTTTCGTCCAAATTTTGGAATTTGAATTTTTAGTGGAAGTATCTGTTTTGGTGCTCCCTGAACTCCAAAACATTGTTAGTGGAATTATCTGTTTTGGTGCTCCCTGAACCCAAAAAATATTTTTAGTGGAATTTTTTTTTTTTTGTGCTCCCTGAACCCAAAAAAGTTTTTTTTGGGAGATGTCTCGTAGTAAATGGAGAAAGTATTGTTTTCGTCCAAGTTTTGGAATTTGAATTTTTAGTGAAATTCACTATCTGTTTTGGTGCTCCCTGAACTCCAAAAAATTTTTTAGTGTAATTATCTGTTTTGGTGCTCCCTGAACCCAAAAAATATTTTTAGTGGGTGATAAAAGTGGTTTTTGGGTGATGTCTGTGTGCCTGTAAGTATGTGTACAAAGCTGGAAACCATACCAGCTTTTTTGTCCGATTTTGATGAAATTTAATTTGTATGTGTAGTTCTGGAATATCTCCAGGTGCTTTTTAATTTTTAAAAATTTTTGATTTTTAAGTGGTTTTACCCCCCAAAAATGGCCAAAAAACGAGAAAAATCTAAATTTCTGAAAAACGACTAACGATTTTGATAAAATTTGGCTTATTTGTAGCCCTTAATGTACCCTACCATATGCAAAAACTGCATCTTACTTTAAAAAAGCTATTAGTTCTACGGGTACTTATATGTTTTCTATTCAAGTCTGTATGGTAATAGTGTGTTGGGAGATCTCACCTACATTCACTTGTCCGCAGTGCCAATGTATAATTATTTATGTTTGCCTTATATAGTTAGTTTAATATGGTTAAATGTATGGCATGAGGTGTTGTTATTGATTACATGTTGGCAACACTATCGTGATGACTAATGACACAGAACCCAAGGCATGCAGGTCAAACTAACACTTTTCTGGTCTATGTGAATATTTATAATGTAGAAAAGTTAACTGAAGTTTCTTTTTTAATTTGCAGGGCGTGAAATTTGCAGTTTATGTACATGAATCCAGAGCTCTTACTGAGGCCAAACAACAGCCACCTTGTTCGTCGTCTTGATAAATTACCAAGTGTGAACAAACATACTCTAATATTTTGAAGAGAAAAACTATTTCTAAACTTCATTCTTGGCATTTTTTACTGATAGCATATTTTAAAATGTATATTATTCTTGTTCAAATGTGTACAGTATTTAATTTTAATATACGTTTATTAAGAGTTTTACTATGCAACCATCCGAATTATTTTGTATGTTATTTTCCCCTTTGTATGGAGTCCTTGAATAAATATTTTCGTCAACAAGAAAACTTATTTTTCTAAAATATTTCTAGTTGTTTTTATGCGTAGTTTCTATTGTTGCAATGATGGGATTTTTTGTGCCCAGTTTTGTTGTACTGAATATACTCATCTGCATTCATTTGTGAACCTGATGACCCGTTCTATCCTCAACGCACTGTATTGGGCGACTCAAGGAAAATGGACGTACAACTAAATGCTGCACTGATCTAAGCTTACGGGCAACATTGAACTGATAGAAGAACTGTTTTTATCATTTTTGTTTCGAAGCTGCAAACTATTTCTGGTCTTTACATTTACACACCTCATTAGACTCCGTCAAATTTTACTGCGTACTGAGATGTATAATTTATAACCTATACTTTTAATTGGACTAGTTAATAATATAATCCTTATTAATATGAGGTGTGTCTAGAAAATAACAGGACTGGTTTTCTGTGAGACAAAGGTGCGAGCTTCAAGGTCAAACGCTATATTGCCGAGTCGCCTAACATTCCCCTTTACATTCCAGCCGGTTCGATGCACTAGCTTGCTCAGTTGGGCCACACCCTTCGTTCGTGTCAGACCTTGTATAAATTGTAAGATTGTTGAATTAATGTAAAATAAAAAGTGACAAATTAAAGCTTCAGGATTTTTAAAGTAAAGGGCAGGGAAAATGCATAAGACATGAGTCAGTTCAACATTTTGATAAAAGGCAGACAAATTTTAAAGTCAATTTTAGTATTAATTTGAATAAATGTGAAAGGCAGACAATTATTAAGGTTAATTATTATATTCAATTTAAATGGGGGTTTTAAAAAAGTAGACGGTTTATGTACTAATGTTAAGAAGCGGAAAGTAGACGTGTTTCGAGACTCATTTAGACGAAGTAACGTTCACACCAGTCTAGACCGAGATAAGAAGCAAACACCTGCAGGTTAGTTCCAGAAAAAATGGTCTACATGATTTTCAAAATGCAAGATTTAGGAGAATCGCCTGGGAAGCAATCAAAAGAATGTGATGAAACATCGGGCATTTATGAGGCAATGTGTCGTCAGGCGTTCCTGATTGGTGGAGAGAAAATAGACGCCGATTGAAATTAGTGGAGGGAGAACCACGCTTAGCACTTCTGATCGAGGCGTCAAGTTGTAAAGACGTGTGTTATACTCAATAAGTAAATTTGTTTTAAAAGTGAAAATTTTACAAGACAGTGATGTAAAAAAGTATTACGACTTTGTTTAAACCATTGCTGTTGGTTTAATAAAGAATTTGTGAGCATACGTATGTTTGAAATGTTAAAAAGTTAACAAAAGGACATTGCGGTACGTTAGTGCATTAGCGTCATGTTTAATGGTGGTGGCTAGAGGACAATATGAGTTAAACTGTGGTAAACGATGTGATTTGTGTGAACTGTTTTTAAAAAAACTTACAAACTGTGAATAAATCGGACGATAAACTGCAAAAGTGTTTCGCGTGCTAGTGGGTTTTTCTTTTTATAATAATAAGTTTGTGTGTCTGCCTTTCCGTAAGTACTTTATTTGTGCGTATAATATATATTGAGTTTAAATTGATTTGTGTTACTTGTTTGATTACATTTTTTTTTTTCGAAACGACGATTTATAATGATTGAAGGATTGTAAATTTGTAACTTTGATTTAAAAAATGCAGGGCTAAAAGCGGCCAATTAAAGTCAGTTGTAATGTGAACCACCGTAGTTTGATTTCATAGTCCTATATTCCAGCAAGTACTTATTCAGGAACGTCTCAATTAAAAGTAAGTAATAAACTAAATAAGTGTAGAATATTTTCTCGATTAAAATTTTTTTATTTTTATAACGCTTTACGTTAAAAATGTCGAGAAAATTATAGGCATTTTAATTGAGCCTCATGTGAACATGAAATTTTTAGTGAAACTCAGTAGATCCGCAACAGAGACATATTCTCACTTACAACAATTGTATGGGGATGAATCTATGTCACGTACACAGGCTTTTGAGTGGCATAAACGTTTCAAAGAAGGGTGAGAAGATATCGAAAATGATTCACGCCCAGGACGTCTTTCAACTTTGAAAACGGATGAAAACATTGAGAAAATAAGCAACCTCATCCATCAAGATCGTCGTTTGAGTACCCTGCAGTTGACGAGACTGAAGGAATTGACGAAGAATCAGTTTGACAAATATAATGTGGGCATTTCAACATGAGAAAAGTATCTTCAAAATGGTGCCCAAAATCCTCACGGATGGAAATTTGTTCTGATATCTTGAAAAACATCAAGAAAGATCCTAAACTGTTGGAAAGAGTAATTACATGTGACGAATCATAGTTTTTTTTACCTCTGACCCAGAAACTAAGCAGAAATCAATGCACTGGAAGAGTCCGCCATTCACTAAGACTGAAGAAAACTCAAGTGTCCAAATCAAAATTCAAGGCCATGATGATTGTTTTTTCGACATTAAAGGAACTCTATATTTAAATTGGGTTATTGAAGGTCAAACAGTGAATAAAGAATATTATGTGAAGGTTCTAGCCACTCTCCGTGAGCGAGTGGGAAGAAAGCGACCAGAGTCGTGGAAGAACAAGCGGATTCTTCATCAGGACAAAGCCTCAGCCCACACTGCATTGACTGTTAAGATATTTTTGACCAAACATGGGAGCCCAGTGTCGGAACATCCACCCTACTCACCAGACCTAGCTCCGTGTGATTTTTTTATGTTTCCGAAAGTGAAGAAAGCTTTGAAATGAACCAGGTTTGATACAGTGGAAGCTGTGAAGGAAAAAGCTATGGAGACCATGAACATGCTTTCAGAAAATGGCTTAAACACGGTTTTGAACAGTGGAAAATTTGAATGGAAAGGGATAGTGGAGGGGAGTATATTGAAGGGGATAAAGTGAGAGTTGTAAAGGAAAAATAATAAAAAACAGTTAGGCCCTACATTAAAAAAAAAAGTTTTTTTCTAGCCATACCTCGTATAATAACAACCGACTACAAATGAAAAGTCAACTGCAAAATTTGAGAGACACTATTTTGGAAACTTTTCACCCCTTGCGAGTGCTTGCGTCACATGTAAGACTTAATGTTATATATATTCACATTTACTTTTTACTTTCTCATTATACTAGTATAGTGATCGCAAAAAAAATTCTATGTTCAGATTTTTGTGGAAATATCTGTTTTGGGACCCCACCCCCCTGAGTCCCAAAAAGTGGTTTTTACAAAATGTCTGTATGTATACAATTGTATTGTGTTACCACAGACAGTACTTGGTGAAATTCCGTAGTAAGGTAACAAATAAAACTTACACAAAAACAACAATATAATTTTAACAGCTGTTTAGCCGCTAAGTATCATCAGACAACAGTTGTTAGCATAATCAGATTCATTTCTTCTTATATACATGATAAATTTAATCGTTGGAACAAAACTTATACCAAATTTTAAAGAAAATCGCAAGATATGATATAAATTCATTCATAACAAATATACATTTATGAAAAACTTATTACCTTTTTTGAAATACAGTTTTGTTCAATTAAATTACATCAAAAATTACACGGATCTAAAATAAAAATAAAAAATTTGTTTCTCTTTTAAGACAGGCAAAAACTTATTGCGAGAAAGTTGTAGAACACAGATTGCATTTTATTTTGCAGTTCAAAAGTTTTTTTGTACAGATAAATGGCTCCGCCCCTGATTTAAACAGCAGACTAGCATTCTGCCTAATTACAATGATGGATATTACTTGTAAAAATTGATTGTTATTTATTATGAAAAGAGAATTTAATGATTAAGTGTAAGCAAAAACAATTTGTATAACACCTTTAAAAAAAATCAAAGGAAAAGGTGACTCTGAACGAGTAAAAATTTGTATAAATTAAAACTTTTTAAAATTACAAATACATGATGAAATATAAATAGTATTAAAGATAAAGCATAAAATTATTAACTTTATAAAAAACTAGCTGACCCGTACGGCGTTGCCCGCGGTGGTTGGTATTTTCAGTCTTTTTAACGTAATTGTATTCTTTTTAAGTGTTCAGTCAGTGAGTGGTATTTGGCTTTTATATATCTTAAATAATTAGCCCAATAATTGGTGTTTTAGTTCATTGTAGGCCTAATCTAAATCAGTTTTTGATCCAAATCAGTTGTTGATCAAAATCAGCTGTTTTAAGCTTTTCATACGAACAGCTGTTTTTTGTGTCCCTGATAAAATCAAAAGAAATCTTTCTTCTTCTTCCTTAAGATTGACCTTCCATAAGATTAACATTGAAACTTTGAGGGCCACTGGGGTGTAGCCCTAATGTCCTAGGACTTCGGTAAATGGCCTAAAACCTTCCCAGGGTTAACCTGTGTTACTATGCAAAATTTCAAAGCAATCGGATGGACGGTTTGGTAACGCATAAAGGACAAACAGACAAACGTACAAACAGACGGACATACATTGAATTATATATATATAGACTAAGCCAATATTATTTACCTAAGAATAATAGTTGTTGGTCAACAAAAACTGTTTTATTATCTTCGTGAATTTTCTTTCTTGTAAAAATTAATTTTTTTAGGCAGTTTATTAAAAAAATTTATTCAAATATGTTCTGGGCTCCTTCAACATATCTATACTTTATCTTTAATTATGAAATGCTCATTATGCCTTGTAGCATAAGAATACACCAAATAACCAACTGTAAACATACTTTTATTCTTATAAATAAAACAAAGTACAGTAGCCTACCTCATAAATTTATAAGTGAGAAATTTTCAAGAACTTGTGTTTTTCACAAAGAAACTTACATGAAGCTCTACAACGTCTTTGCATGTGCATCAACCCGTACATCTCTCTGTAGATATTTCATTTTAAGAAATCAAATTTAATGGGCTTATGATGTAATTACCCTAGTGTTAGACCGTAAGAAAAAATAGCTATCATAAACAGCCCTCATTAACACAAAGGCCGAAGTTTCACTAACTGCTTTCAAATTAAATTAAATTTAATGAATCAATTGTTCTATAATGTGTTACTAGCATACATTTTACAATTTTGATAAATAGGTTTTGTTTATTATTTGGTAATTTTAAATGTTTTAAATTATGTTGTCCATTTTTGCCACTAATTGATCTAAGTTTATCAAAAGTCCAATATTCTAAATTATTTAATTTAATAGTTTACACTGCATTTGAAAACAGCATGGGGAATATTTACGACACGAATGTAAAAATTGCAAATACAAAATATTTGTATTTTCTAACATTAAACATAAAGGTAATCTTCGATCATAAACAAGGCCCTTGCATTTGAACACCTGCAATTTGTTATGGTAAATTCACGAATTTTGACAGCAATAAAAGATTATTTTATGTTTTAATTTTAAAAACGTAGCCATGAAAACGTGCTCCACGTGTTGTTAATGAAGCTACAATCTTTAACTTGTCCATGTTTAATTATTTTTTGTATAGTATAATAATAATGAAATTATTTGAAAAAATAAGTCCTCTTATTGTGAACAAAGTAAATTTATTTTAACAGTTTTGAAATTGTATTATGTTTTACAGTTTAACTGTTAATAGCCTTTTTAGAACACTTAGTATATATTTTACAATTTGTTTTGCAGTAGAGCGTCGATAATCCGAAACGTCAAAAATCCAAACGCATTCTGAGGAAGCCCCTGCAAAAATTTAGTTTTCGTTTTCGCAAATTCCAATTATTGTGTCGTTGAAAATTCTTCATCGCAGTTTGACATCATTATCTCTTTTTAAACACTTCTTAATACATGCTCTCATACGCCCAGACAGCAGACTTGTTGTCAGTATTTTCACTGCCACGCTAATAAGCTGCTTTAGCCCTAGCAGTAAACATACAGAAAATTCATTCATTTCTCTTTGTGTAATCATTATAACAGTGTGTCGCACTTACAGTAGAGTACTATACTGCTTGTACTGTTTAACCACTTTAAACACACACCTAAAAAAATACTATTTATGATTAAAGGGCATATATTTTATCCTAAATAGCACTTTCATGGTTGTTTTCAAAAATCCGAACAAATTGATAATCCGAACCACCCTCGGTCCCAATTAGTTCGGATTTTCGACACTCTGCTCTATTTATTATACCTTTTAATTATTTAGAAACTCTTTAATCTCGGCTTAATATGTGCAATTGAAATTCTATAGCTTAAATTTAATAAAATTGATTCTATATTAGGCTTCTTAGGGGGAGAGATGGCTAGTGTGGACACTTTTTTCCATGTTGTAATATTTTCAATATCATAAAAAAATAAATAAATAAAATTTTTAATAAAATGTTACATTTGCCTCTTAAAAATTTTGGTTGGGGCTAGTGTGGACGGAATACAAAATACATATTCTTTTGTGTATAATCAAACAGAAAACTATTTTTATTGACAAATACAATGAAAGTATTATTATTTATTATAAACTATTGCTATTTGTAAAAAAAATGTATCTTATTACGGTAGATTGTATTTAAAATTTGTAAATAATATGTATTTTACGTTGTTGAAGGTTTATACCGTAATCATTTTTGGTTTTCTTTAACATACAACCATTGTTAATTTTTTGAAACTAGTTCCTACAGCTAAGAAAAAATCAGTTATTATTTATTTTAACAGTTTAACCAAAGGTATGAAAAAGTAATAATATAAAAGTTATTTCTGATGCTGTCACTTATGCTTCATGAAAATGAACTTGCAATTTCTACTAAAATTACAATTATAAATGCTTATTTTACTTTGTATAATAATTAAAAAATTTGACTCCATAATGTCAAATAATTTCAAAGCCTTTACTTTCAGACAGAATTTCAATTGCTTCATCAGATTCTTCTGTTTCCGTTTCATTTTTATTTTGTTGAGTTCTGTTGTTTTGCCTCTTGGATTTAAACATCAAACGTTTCCTCATCAGCTTTCTTCTTTGCTTATTGGGAGTGCTTCTCCTCTTTTTATTTTTATTTCATACTTTTCCTTTCACTCATTTCTTCAAGCCATATTTTCTCTGAGATATCTATAAAGATTCCCGATTTGCCTCTTTCTCTTTCATTCGATCCATCTTTCTGCCGACCACTTTTTAGAAAAGGTCAAATGCTTTCTGGTGTTACTGATGGTGTAGTAGAACTCTTACCTTAAACTGGAATGGTAACGTGACTTGTACTTAGTATATATTTTTTTGGAGTTAACTATGGAGTTATTAAATATGTTACAGAGACAGGATGGTTGACTGTCAGTTTCACCATAGAATGTTAGTTTTCCTCCTGGTTTTTATTTTTGCTTGAAACCTGAGTGAAATCATGAACAGTAAAATGGTTCTTCAGCTGGATAATTATCATAAATTAAATCAATAGCTTGTTCTGTCGTTTCATTGTTTGCTAGTGTTCTCTGTCAGAGACATAACTCCACAAAAAATCCTCTTCAGAAAAAACAAGATGGAAACAAAGCAAGCCATCATTTTTTTACTTCAACATCTATTTAATATCAGTGTAGCCAACCTCTGAAACTGTTTGTTTACCCATATTATTGTACTAATATTAAGACTGATATTAGCCTTGTCTACACTAGCCCCATGTCCACACTAGCCCCCTCTCCCTTATATTAAGACATATATATACAAGTAATCACGAAAGAATATTTATGCAGTCTAGTTATTTTGTTCGATATGTTTTAAGATATTTAAAATGATTTGAAAATGTTCAGATTTAATTTATAAATGCTGCTGAAAAACTAGGTCAAACATTACCAATAGATGCTTTTATAGAATCATTATTTCTTAAAGTAGGTTTGTCTTTTGCTATTTTACCATACAAATTCGTTTATTCTTCAAGGTGCTGTTTTTCAAAACTGTTCTCATAAAATTTAAAATTCTTAAGAATAAAAATTAATATGTCTGAACTTCTTGAGGTGTAACGTTAGAAAGCAAATTGGTGTTCATTTTGAAACAATCACCGCCTACTAAGGGTCACGGCCATACAGTGTATATTTGCCATATTTTATGTACTTTAAGGCACTGAACTTGCATAAATGTCAATAATTTTTATAATAGTTTCAATTTACTCATGTTTTTTTTTTTCAATTACAAGATTTTGTGTTCATTTGGAGTTTAAAACTGTTAACTAGAGGCTCTGACCCTGGACGCTTTGCGTCTTAACACCGCCTCGGTCTACGGCCTTAGATGGCTGCTTTGCTTCGCTCGCAGTTGGAAAACTCTCTAAAGGCTCTCGCTAATCTTTGGCTCGTTTGTACCTGGGTGAACGAGCATCGTTCAGTATTTTTAACATCTGGATTGTATCTATAATGCGTCTATTCGAATATTTAGTGACTTTGAAGAAGGCATAAAAAGAAGTTCAGATTTTAAATTGTATGCGCATTTTTCAGACTTTATGCGATTTTTTTGAAGACATAAGACCTAGCGCATTCAATTCCTGACGTCAAATAACCCCTATATGCAAATTTTCATCAAAATCGTTAGAGCTGTTTTCGAGATCAGCGACAGATACTAAGATAGATACAAGAATTGCTAATTTATTTAAAGTACCTAATAGGATTAAAATTGATTTTAATAAAATATTCACTTATATATCGTGTTTTTTTTTTAAATTCATCACTGTTTAGATATAGATGCACTCGTTCAATAGCCGATATGCTATCTATATGAACTGTTCATTTCGCGAATACATTGATCGATCACATTTTAACATCTGAACTAGCTTGTTTTTCTTTTTACAAATTATTAACCTATCTTACATTACATTTAGTTGTTCTTTATATATTTATAAACATACAACATTATTTAAATTTTATTAAAATTAATGATCTAAATATGGAAAAAATATACATAGGAATTGTGAAAAGGTTCTTAACTAACTCGCTTTAGGTTATAACCAACTGTCGTTGATGTTTTATATATTTAAAATAAATAAAAGGTTGTTCGAATTTAAAAGAAAGGTAGGTTTTAGATTTTATTTGATTGTTCAATATTTTAAGGTTACAAAGTTATTCTAATTTTCCAAACTGATAATTCTGTTAAGTAAATGTTGTAGTTATCTTCTAGGCTATTTAACAAATTTTGTGACTTAAATTTCACTGTTCTTTACTGAAAAAACCAGAACCTAATGTTTCAAAATATATACAGTAAGACCTCGATAATCCGGCACTCTATAATCCGGCAGACTCGATAATCAAGAGAAGTAGACATCAGTCATAAGTGATTTTAAGTTTTACAGAATAAAGACTTTGTATATTGAAACTCGATTTTTTAAATTTTTACCCTAAAAGTCACTGATTTTTATTTCTGGGAACTAGTAGAAATCCTGAAAGCGGTTTTAAATCGAACAACTATTAACAAGAAATTCGATCTATCTTTTTCCAAAGACTTTAATTGGTTCAAATAATCTTCATTAAGTGGAATACGTTCAACAAAATACCGTCAGCAACGAAAGTGTTAAACGGTCCCTTTAACGTTTTTAAAGGACGACGAGAGCACATTGTTTTGAATCGGTTGGATTTTTAAGAGAAATTTTGATTGAAATGTTTGTTTTGGACAAGTTTATTGAGCAGTAGATTTTTACACACTGTTTTTAACGGATGCGGAGCCAACAGACAGTGTAGACCGGGCTTAAATCACTCAATAATTATTACAAAAACTGCTATTTTTAATGAGTGCAAATTTTCAAGATGATTGATGCCGAACTATCGAGTCTGCCGGATTATAGAGTGCCGGATTATCGAGGTCTTACTGTATATATTTTGAAACATAAGATTCTAGTTTTTTTAGTAAAGAACAGTGAAATTTAAGTCACAAAATTTGTTAAATAGCCTAGAAGATAACTACAACATTTACTTAAAAGAATTATCAGTTTGGAAAATTAGAATAACTTTGTAACCTTAAAATATTGAACAATCAAATAAAATCTAAAACCTACCTTTCTTTTAAATTCGAACAACCTTTTATTTATTTTAAATATATAAAACATCAACGACAGTTGGTTATAACCTAAAGCGAGTTAGTTAAGAACCTTTTCACAATTCCTATGTATATTTTTTCCATATTTAGATCATTAATTTTAATAAAATTTAAATAATGTTGTATGTTTATAAATATATAAAGAAGAACTAAATGTAATGTAAGATAGGTTAATAATTTGTAAAAAGAAAAACAAGGTAGTTCACATGTTAAAATGTAATCGATCAATGTATTCGCTAAATGAACAGTGCATAGATAGCATCGGCTATCGAACGAGTGCATCTGTATCTAAATAGTGATGAATTTTTAACGTTTGTACCTGGGTGAACGAGCATCGTTCAGTATTTTTAACATCTGGATTGTATCTATAATGCGTCTATTCGAATATTTAGTGACTTTGAAGAAGGCATAAAAAGAAGTTCAGATTTTAAATTGTATGCGCATTTTTCAGACCTTATGCGCGTTTTTTGAAGACATACCCAAGTAGCAAAAGTTGTTGGCATTACGTTGGCCCAACGTTGACGTCCACGGTTGGCCAACTGTAAGATTTGGCACACTTTACAACGGTTGGCCAACCAACTCATTGCCAACGTTGGCCCAACGAAGTAGTCCAACGTTGGCCCACCCACTCATTGCCAACGTTGGCCCAACGAAGTAGTTCCAATGTTGGCCCAACACACTGTTTACTTACATTAAGCCAACACAAATAATTATTGCTATAAAATTACTTTTTTGTGTACTTACAGCTCTCAGTCCTTTATTTTTCTTTTTTTCCCTAGTGACGTACGTTTCGCCTTTCCTATTCAGGCATTATCAAACCTACACTTCACTAGTACTTTACATTTGTTAATGCGCGTCAAGTTTTTAAAATGAAACACTTATACAAAACATTCACAAACAACATGTAACACATAACACAACACAACACTCAATAGGGACATTTAAATTTTATTCACAATTACGCGAGCCGAACGTACGTGTGGCCGCGATCGTTTTTTGCAAGCTACTACGTTTGGCGTATGTTCCGCTCGCATAATTGTGAATAAAATTTAAATGTCTCTATTGAGTGTTGTGTTATGTGTAACATGTTGTTTGTGAATGTTTTGTATAAGTGTTTCATTTTAAAAACTTGACGCGCATTAACAAATGTAAAGTACTAGTGAAGTGTACGTTTGATAATGCCTGAATAGAAAAGACGAAACGTACGTCACCAGGGAATAAAAAAGAAAAATAAAGGACTGAGAGCTGTAAGTACACAAAAAAGTAAATTTATAGTAAAATTAACCAGTTTAGTAAGGCAATCAGAAATAAACAATTATTATTGTCCCAACCAAAGCCCAACAATCGAATCATCTCTCTTAAAACATAAGCTATACCTGACAATCTTCCCCGTAGGAAAGATAGGTTCCTTTAGTTGGTAATATATAAAGAAGGTAGAAACGATACAAGGTTGTAATATGTGAAAAAGAGAAGGAAAGATTAGTAATATAGAAGGTCCGGGAGGTGCTGGTATGTGATAGGGAATAAAGAAAATTTACTTAGGCCTATAAACAGTTATTTTTCATTAAAACAACTTTAATTTACTAAAGTAACGACAGTTTACAAAACATAGTTACAACATTGCAATATTTTGGTAGTTCTTTACTTATTATTTCACTTCTTAATTTGTATAGGCTATTTAACTGAAAAAAGCGCACTATTACTACAAGTTGTGCCATTGTCTGGCAGAACTTTATTATACGATTTTATTTACATTTTTCACTTCACAACACTAATTATCACTACACAACTCAACTTGTCACATTTTCACTGATCTACACATCGTATCTCTCCTGAAACAGAAAAATAACAGATTTTTTTAAACACAGAGGAAACAAGATACATATCAATATACTAGGGAGGGAGACCCTTAGATGTATTATAAAGATGGATAAAGGTGTATTATTAGCTATACATTCTTTTTAATAAAGATATGGCAGGATTAATCAAACCGTAGTTAATTTAAATGTGTACGTTCAATTGCTTAAGTTTATGATATAACAAGAGTTAAGTTACACTAAAGATCCAGCATTATTTTTATTTATATCTACTCCTATAAATTAACATAACCTACAAATCAGAAATACAAATTAATGCTGTGAAATCAGCTGTTAATGGAAGTTTAGAGGTGTAAGTAATTAATATGGTAATAAGATACAAACACTTAGTCAACTTCAAATTTTAAGATATTTTAGTTAGACAGCATATTAAAGAAGAGTTAACTCAAATATTATTGTCTAACTAAACTATCATAAAATTTGAAGCTAACCCAGTCTTTGTAAACTATTCACCATTCATTAATATTAGGTAAGGCCTATGGTTTCAGTGAAGTGTATAAATACTATATTTATTAAGAAAAAAGTTCAGGTTTGTGTATTTGTAGTAGTAAATTAAATTTCTGTATTAAATTTTGGGTAAAGTCTAGACATAACCTAACCAAGAACCAATTAATTATGTAATTAACAAGATACCTAGTAGGCTTGCAGTTGTCGAAGTATCTAACAGGTTTTGGCGTAAGTTTACTATTCGACCCTAGCCTAATATTTTTGCAGACAACGACGTTGTTTTAAATTCTAGCCTACTGTTAAATGTTGAATACAGGTATACATACTGTGACTAAATAGGCCTACTATAATAGGTTAGAACCTTTTAGGTTTTTTTATTATTATTCATGCATTTCTGTTGCCATAGGTTAGCCTAGGGTCGAATAGTAAACTTCGCCCGTATTTTTTTGAGTGTAGGCTATTTGTTTTATTAATTTTAATCTCAATAACTTGTTTATCTTATAAACAATAGAAACGATGCATTATTATTCCCCCAAGTAGGCCTATAAACATTAATTAGCCTACTTTGGCAAATAGCAAACTGTAAATTATGTAATTATTCTTATGCATACTACCTAGTCCAGCTTGTAAAATCTTTTTATAATTAATATTACCTTATAGGCCTTTAAGCCAGTCTACCAAATATTAAAAATCACTTAGTTTAACCTAAAAGTTAATTTACCGGTAGGTAGTGTACAACAAGTAACCTACCACTTTAAAAAATAAAACTGAAATCACATGTTATAATTAATTGTGAACAATTATTTATTTTAAAACAAGACAAGAACTAACCCCTGTTATAGTATTTTTTTACTAATCTAAAAGTATATAAGTGCTGTACTTACTTGCAAAGAAAAAAATCAATCACTTCCACTTCACAAGGCCAAAGGACACAGACTTAGAACACACAATGGTGATAAAGTTTTTAAGAAAACAAATCATTTTCATTTGCAAAATGCCAAATGACACAGACTTATGAACACACAAGTCACTGAAGTCACAATGATGCTTGGCTGCTTGCTGCAAATGCAAAACTAGAACGTTGAGGAAATGAGGATGAACAATGGATTTTTTGTAATGGCGGATAGAATAATGGCGGATTCGCGATGTCACCGATACACGCTAAATGTTATAAAATCATGAACTGTATTAATAACTTTATATCACTTAATCTAACAATATAACCGATTTTTAAATAATGTTTATTACACGTAAATATTAATATAATAAGGAATTAATAAAGATAATTTTATACAGACTAACTCCCAACATTGGCCCAACAGAAAATTTCATTGTTGGCCCAACAGAAGGAATTATCGGTTGGGCCTCTGTTGGCAATATGTTGGCACCCCAACCCACCATTCCCCAACGGTGCCGACAATTCCCCAACGTTGGGCCAACTATGTGTGCTACTTGGGTAAGACCTAGCGCATTCAATTCCTGACGTCAAATAACCCCTATATGCAAATTTTCATCAAAATCGTTAGAGCTGTTTTCGAGATCAGCGACAGATACTAAGAGATACAAGAATTGCTCATTTATTTAAAGTACCTAATAGGATTAAAATTGATTTTAATAAAATATTCACTTATATATCGTAATTCATTGTAATATGCAGGAAGATCTAATCAGGATAAGGTACTGGTTTGATAAAAATTTTCTTGTATTGAGTGAAAAAACAAAATATATGGTGTTTGGCCTACGAAAAGAAATTATTTTTGAAGAAAATATAACTTACCATAGGTTTAATTGTGGAAACTTTAATAATTGCAGTTGTTTGGCTTTGGATAAAGTAAACCAAATAAAGTATCTAGGTTTAATAATTAATTCAGATTTCTCATGGGAGGGACATATGGGGAAACTTAAGGTGGAAATGTATAGTGCGCTAAGAAAATTGTATTTATTAAGTAATATTTGTCCACCAAAAGTTTTATTATATGTATACCATGCAT